>VMDO01003650.1:0-139067 GCA_007922755.1 Pedetes capensis
CCCTCTGACAACTAGGTAGGTGAAAATGGTAGCTCATTATTATTATTATTATTATTATTATTATTATTATTTTTATTTTTATTTTTTGCCGTACTGGGGGTTGAACCCAGGGCCTTGTGCTTGCATGCTCTGCAAGTACTGGACCACTGAGCTGCACCCCCAGCCCTTTTTTTTTCTTTAAATTTTTGAGACAGGGTCTCCCTAAGTTACGCAGACGGCCTCTGGTCTCCTGAGCCTCTGGGAACTTGCGATCCTCCTGCCCCCTCCTCCCGAGCTGCTGGGATTACAGGTGTGCACCACCATGCCTGGCTGCAATGAGCAACTTCTAATGTTGCTCACTGGATGCCCGTTGGAGTTGTTATCTCTGAAAAATTCCCTTACCACTTTCATCTCTGGTGAATTGTAGATAGACAGCTGTTCTTGAAACTTCAGTTTAGGAATTAAAGAACTAGACAAAATGTTCCACGTACACGTCGCAAATTTTCTTTTCCTTTATGCACAGTTTTAGGCAGCCTTCTGAGATGATGCCCCACGAACCCTGCCCCTCACCTTTGTGCCTCGTAATTCAGGGCGGTGAGAGGTCTGGAAGGAGTTACTCACTCCTAAGAAACGGCATTGCCAGATTTTAGCACGACACCCGGAGACTAGGCTACAGCTTCAGATTTGTTGACGCTCTCTCTGGTTCTTCTTCTGTGCGCTGCCCCACGAGGGGCTCACGTGACAAGGAACCAAGGGCAGCATTTGGCCACCAGTCAGCAAAGACCCGAGGTCCTCAGTCTAACAGCACACGGCAGGCAAACTGAACCCTGCCACCACCCACAGAAGGAGTTTGGAAGGGGGTGGTCTAGGCGACAGGTAAGTCATGTCCCAGCAGGCTACAACCCGAGGAGAACCTGGGGGTCCTAGTGGAGCCGTGCTGGAATTCCTCATGCTATCATCTTGGAACATTCCATTTGGGGATGACTTGCAACAGAGCAGTACAGATACCCAACGCATTCATGGCACCCCACCTCTGAAGGGGGGCAACTTCAGAGGACTCCCTAACCAGACCAGTTACAAGTAAATAGAAAGCACTGTGTTCTGCGTTTGGGCACCGGGAACTCACCAACTAACCATTATTAAGTACTGGTTGAATATAATCATATATTAAGTATAGTTCTGGGAGATGGACCCGGCAACCCACTCCCCAAAAATCAATCCGCCATTGAAAACCCTATAAGCAGCAAAGAAGCACTGACGATAGTGTTTCATCTGTTGTACGTAGGGTCGCTATGAGTCAGATACCAGGCACCTAACAACAAGTATAGGTCAGTTCCTGAGAACATGAAGATTAATGCACATAGTATATGATGGTGTTAAAATATGCCGGATGGTGACTTTTGCCAGGAGTGGTTTAAAGGCCAGAAGTGCCCACTGATTTCTGAGGCCCACTGTATGCTTCTGAGGCTATGGCTCCCAACAGATCTTTCCACTAAGTTTCTTACCTCTTACTGTTTCTTCCCTAAGAATTGTCTTCATTCACAATAGAGGATGAAGAAGCACTTTTTAAATTAAAAATAAATACAAGCATGCTTCAAGATTACAAAATTTTATGAAAAAAATGTTACTACAGTTTAATTTTTGGGCTGGGATTTAGCTCAGTTGGTAGAGCACTGCACTGCAGTCTCTGAGGTCCCGAGTTCAATTCCCAGCAACACAAAAATGGGAGAAGTGCCTGGCAATCCACTCCCAAGGCAATCCCCAAACAGTCAGCCATTGAAAACCCTATGAGGGTCGCTATGAGTCGGATACCGACTCGACGGCACCTAACAACAACATAGTTTAATTTGGGTTTTCAGCCATATAAGCACAGGTGAAGAAGATTAAACATGTAAAAATAGCTTTTACCTTAAAAACTTTGATGTAGTTTGCTTGTTTTGAAACATTCAAAGTAATTTTCATATGGACAAAACTGAAGTAAGCTTTCACTGTTCTACGTGATAATTTTTTGAACGTCACTAGAAAGATGACATTTCTTTAGTGTCACCTTATTATATATTTCTACTCAATTTCTCCAATAAAAAGATTTTCTACCCCCTTTGGCAACAGTGAGATTATATAATAAACTCTGATCCCAAAAGCATGTTACAGGAAAAATGAAACTATTGACATTTTAGCTGACTGAAAATTTGTTCTAAGTGAACAATGTGATAAATTCTAAATGATTTTAGGGATCTGCATATTAGAAGAATCATTTACATGCAGTGGCATACCAACCTGGTGTCTGATCGCCTCTGATCTTGAAAGCTAAGCAGAGTCAGAACTGGTTACTCCTAGGATGGGAGACGGCCTGAGAACACCAGGTGCTGTAGGTTTGGGAGTAGGATCTGGCAGCCCACTCCAGAAAATATCAGCCATAGAAAACTCTATGGACCATAGAGAAGCACTGACATATTGCCAGTCATGGCACAGTGTCGGGGAGTGTTTCGTTTTGTTGTACATGGGGCTGCTGTGAGTCAGACCCAACTTGAGGACACTCAACAACAACAATAATTATATACAAGGTAGGATGGCCAATCAGCACCACACTTTCCTTCCTGATCCTGGACAACATTAGTAATCAGTGGCTGCACTCTTTCTGGAAGAGGCCAAGTGTAATATTTTACTTTTTTCTCAACACCATACTAGTTATTTGGCATTAGTACCTTTTGTGACACAGATTCAACAATGTCCAGAGTAGAGCAAATCATTAATAACACCAACTTCAAAAACAGAATGGGACCAGCGGCTCAGGGGGCAGAGATAGGAGGATCGCAAGTTCGAGACCAGAGGCAGTCTGCGTAACTTATCGAGACTCTGTCTCAAACAGTAAAAAAATGGGCTGGGGGCACAGCTCAGTGGCCCAGCACTTGCAAAGCATGCAGGCACGAGGCCCTGTGTTCAACCCCCAGTAGCGGAAAAAAAAAACAAAAACAAAAAACAGAATGGGAGACTGAGAATATTAGCAGTGAATGACAATGTTTAACAGAGCAGGAGGGTTTTCTTCAAAGATTTGAAGGCGTGTCCTATAGAAGAGGAAGCAAAGTCAGTATTTGTTGCAGCTCTTAAAATCAAAACAAAGAACAAAGCAGAGAATTTCAGGAAGGCTCTCTGCTCATGATAAATAGGAAATGCCAATTAGTGACCTTGTTGTTGTTGTTAGGTGCCCTCGAGTCGGTATCCGACTCATAGTGACCCTCATAGGGTTTTCAATGGCTGTTTTGAGATTGCCTTGGGAGTGGATTGCCAGGCCCTTCTCCATTTTTGCGTACTGGGAATTGAACTCAGGACCTTAGAGACTACAGCACAGCGCTCTACCCACTGAGCTAAATCCCACCCCAATTAGTGACCTAAGTGCCCTGTATTAGTTCTGGCAGAGAAACTGCCTGACCTATGGAGGAGAAGATATCTATTGGGGGCTGCTGGTTAGAGGGCCAGTCCACAATGGTGGCAGGGCAGGCAAGGTGGCAGTGGCTGTCACAGAAGACCTTGCATCTTCATGATCAGGGTGCAGAGAGAGAGTTACCAGAGCCAGGGGTCCAGGTGAAGACCTCGAGAAGCCCACCCCCAGGGACTCATTTTCACCAAGCCAGACCCCACCTCCCAAGTTTCCATAACCTCCCAGGATAGCACCACCAGTTGGGGACCCAATATCCAAACACATGAAATTTGGGGGACATTTAGATCCAAACCATAACATTCCCTAAAAACATAATAGATATTCTCAAACACTGCAACTATTTGAAAAATGGCTGCCTTATCCAAGTTCAATAACAATTTGGTAACAATGATCTAGGAGGTCACTAAACTAACATCCAAAGACTCGACTATGATGTTAAGACATCTGGATTTCCATGAAAACATTTATTTGGCTACCATCTAAACTAGATTGTTTTGTTAAATTCAAATATCTTAGCACTGCACGATTACTGAATTCGATTGGCAGATATCATCTGTAGACTCAGAAAAAGACTACGAACATTGCTTCTGTTAAAGGCTTTTGGGTCAAAACCAAAAACTGCCCTAGATACAATGCACTCTGAACTTACCTGCATCCATGTCAGGTGCCATCAACAACTGGAAGTATTAGTAGAGATTAAAGTATTTATTATCAGGTATGTCAGCGCACTGTCCAGAAATTAAGAGGAGTTGGAGATGGTCACCCTGGATTTATCATTGTGTACATTTTGACATTTAATAAAGCAATGGTAATATTATGTCAGAACGTGCCCTAGAAATGCTGGGAACAAGTCAAAAGTAGACAGCGGCCAGTTTTCCAGGGTTAGTGCAGGGGAAGAAGGCACTTGTTCTGTTCATGAGCTTATACTGATAGTGAACAAAACAACGAAGGAGAATGGAAATCCACTTCTGATAGCTGGCCGACCAAGAAATGTAGAAGGGATGACAGAGTTAGTTAATGAAGAATGATGGTCTGCCTTTGGTACCTACCAGGTCAGCATCAATGGCAAACTGACACCAAAACAGGATTGATGAAGAAGGTGATATAGTCACAGTCCCAAAATATCTCACTGATTTTTTATCACTACCACACATTTCTTATGAATTGCAAAGGTAAAATCAGTAACTTTATATGGGAGAATCCAATAGACACCTCCTTACCCAAGGGATGAAGTTTACTGTCACCAAGCATGGGAGAAAGAGGTGTCATGAGCATCATGACATGGTGCACCAGAGAGAGCACACCACCTCTCTCGAGGCATTCCTGCCAACAATGAATAAATTGAACGCACTCATTGGGAGTCACTACACAAACTCAGATTGAAAGATGATTAAGAAAATAACTGGTCTGCAATCCTCAGACTCATTAATTTCATGCAAAACAAACCAGAAAATGAGGACCCACTCCAGATGGAAAGAAATGAAAGATGCATGATAATGAAATGCCATTCACGACTGAGGGTTGCATGCTGGACCAGGAAAACCTTGGCTAGGAAGGACATAATAGAGATAATGGTGAAAGTTTGAATGTGGCTGCGAATTAGAAATATTGTACCAAGGTTAAAATCCTGAATTTCGATGCTCAAATTAGACTTTTGCTGTCTATATCCTTAGGAAATACACACAAAAATCTTAAGGGCTAGGTGGAGGTGATGTTGGCAGCTTAGTTTCAAATAGTTCAGAAAAATATAAATGTGTTTTATATATAGGTGTATGTGTGCATTACATGTGTGTATATGGAAAGAAAGCAGCGATGAAGTGGATAGATGACAGGTTCAAAAAACTATGGGTAGACACAGGGATAGATACAGATGGTAGATGGGTAGATTGATAAAGATGGAAATAGAGATATATACACAGTCACAGAGATGAGTAGATAGACATAGATGATGAGATAGATAGATGATAGAAAAATGAAAGAAAGAAAGAAAGAAGAAAGAAAGAGAAAGAAAAATAGATAGACTAGAGCAAAGCCAATGTGGCAATGTTTCAACATGTCCTGACTTTGGGTGAAGGTTTACAGTAAATTTTGTACTATAGACACATATTTTCTGTATGCGTAACAATATATAAAAAGTTATAAAAATAAAAACAGACACAGGGATGAAAGTTAGGATAAATAAAGTGTAATCTAAACAATGATGGTCCTGTGGGTAACTAATGAGTCGCTTTTGAGATCACCCTCTCTAGGTTTTCTGCTGACGTTTCTTCAGCCGCAGATCTTGTTTTCTGATAGATTTGTGCTGTACTCTTAGGCTATTTGATCCACAAAACTCCAGTTCTGGGAAGGCAGCAACAAAGTCCAAGAATGTGCTAAACATCACACAAGAATTCAGCAGAGTACCTGGTAGCATGAAGTGCAGGGAAACCTACCTTGCCCAGGGATGTGCATGATAATATTTAGGTTTCCCAAGCTGTTTGGGATTAGACCGCTATGCCTGCATAGTGTCTGGGCTGCTTCTACTCCTAAAACTGCAAAATTCCTGCAGAGCTCAATGGCAAATTGTAAAAGCTGGAAACAATCACGTTCTTGATTCAAACATTAATAATACACACTCTACAATGTGCTTGCTTATATATAGTGAACTGTAATATAATGTGGTGGGAGTTTCATTCCACGGTTATTTTATACAAAAATCAAATTTTACATGGGCTGGCCACAGGAATAGCATTATCCAGTAAATACAACATGAAACATAACTCAATATTGACTTCCAGCAGCAGAAGCCAAGTGCAATCATAGGTACAGAAGTTACTCACGTTATTCACTGAGTTCATTGTCATTATTGATTATTCAAAAATAGTATTGTATGACATGTCTTGAGGAATTCAGGGCAGATATACTTGGTGCCAATAATTTTTGTCTGTGTGGCGTAAATGCATCCTTTAGTCCTCCTCTCTGAGGGGAAGCCACGGAACAGTGCAATGCCTGGAGACAAATAATTTGTTGTTGTTGTTAGGTGCCATAGAGCCAGGTCCGACTCATAGCGATGCTATGTACAACAGAACGGAACACTACCCAACCCTGTGCCATGCCCAGCACTACGCCAGTGCTTATCTGCTGTTCTTACGGGTTTTTAGTTTTGGTATTATTTTGGGAGCAGATTGTCACATCCTCCCATTTTTGTGGTTCTGGGGATCGAACCCAGGCCCTCAGAGACCGCAGAGCAACACTCTACCAACTGAGCTAAACTCCAGGCCCCCTGGAGGCAAAAAATAGGTTTGAATAATGTAAATGGCCATCGAGTTTCTATTTTGTGTTTTCAAAGGGTTTCTAAGGGTAGGTGCTATAGGCTTGGGAGAAGGACCTGGCAACCCACTCCCAAAAATCAGTCTGCCATTGAAAACCTTATGAACAGCAGAGATCACTAAGTGTTTCGCCTGCCTGTTGTACGTAGGGTTGCTATGAGTTGGATACCAACTTGACGGCACCTAACAACAACAATCTTCAATGAAATAATGGATGGGAGAAGGGAGGATAGGTATGATCAATGCATGTTATACACATATATGGAAATGACCATAAGTCCTATTAGTGTGCATAACTGATGTGTGCTAATAAAACACAGATGCTAAGCATATTACATATGCTTAAATCAAAAACACCTGCAGCCGTACTATTGTGGCGTCCAATCCTGTCAGATGTCGGAAGCTGCTTAAGCAGGATCGGGCCTGGTTGCTCCTTGGATGGGAGACCGCCTGGGAACACCACGTGCTGTGGGCTTGGGAGGACCAGGCAACCCACTCCCAAGAAACAGTCAGCCATTGAAAACCCTATGAACAGCAAAGCACTGACAATAGTGTTTCGCCTGTTGTACAGAGGGTCGCTATGAGTCGGATACCGACTTGATGGCACCTAATAACAGCAACAACAAAATCTAAACAATCAAGTGGTGAATGAGCACAGGATGTGCAAATTAGTCTCCAGTGGCCCCTTCTCTGTCCTGTAGGGTCCTGTCAACACTAATGCCCAAGTCACACGACCATGGACTTCGACATGCCGAAAGCGTTTCCCCGGGAACACAATGTAACCACCATGGCCTTACTCTTTCTTTGCAGGCTTTTGAAATCGCATCACTGCTGAGTCTCCTCAAGACAGAACGCAGCATTACGGGTGGGTTGTCGCTGATGGAACCTCACACAGGAATAGCCTCCAGGGACATTACTTCCTGTGGTTCCAAACTTCAGACAATGTTAGTCCTCCAACTGGCAAGTTCCTGGTGGTCTCTTGAGTCCAGATGATACCAGGCCAGACTGAAGCTTTGCTCTGAGAAAATAAAACACGTGGCTTCTCCCTAAAGAGTGTGTTACCTATAGTAACCTTATGTACGCCAGACGAAGTGCTCCCCAACGCTGTGCCATAGCTGGCACCATGTCAGTGCTTCCCTGCTATTCATGGGGTTTTCAAAGGCTGATCACTTTGGGAGTGGGCTGCTGGGTCCTTCTCCCAAGCCTACAGCAGCCGATATTCCCAGGCTATGCAAGGACTAGCCGGGCCTCCCCCTGCTTAGTTTCCAAAATCAGGCAGGATTGTATGCCAGGGTGGCATGGCTGTAAACTTGATTCAAGACAAAAAATTTTCAAAGGGGCTGGTGATGGATGCAGCTCAGTGGTGGAGCACTTGCAAAAGATACACAAGGCTCTGGGTTCAACCTCTCTGTACCTCTCTCTCTGTACCTCTCTCTCTCTCTCTCTCTCTCTCTCTCTCTCTCTCTCTCTCGCACACACACACACACACAGAGTTATTCATGGAATAATTTTTTTTTAATCCACTGAGACCTTACCTCATTCACGCTGTCTACTCTGCAACTAAACTCATTACGCCAGGAAACTAACATCTTTAAAACGAGCACAAGAAGGACCGTAACCAAATGATAAATTGCACTAGGGCTGGAGTGAGCCCTATGAGATCGACAGTGATCTCAGGAGGCTGTTTTGTGTTAGGTTCACTGGTCATTCCGGATCCCGCGCATGACTGTTTGCATCTTGCCTATTTCTAGATTACTGTGGATTTCTAGATTACTGTGGCACTTTTTCCACCTAGAGGATGAAAGTGCTAAGAGGGAAGAATGGAAACCTGTAGACTTAGGTCACTGGGTTGTTGCATGGATTCCAGTAAAGGCCAGTAAGAGAGAACACTGCATTGTTAGGGCAATAACCAAGGAGGAGACGCACATCACTGAGCAACACTACAGTGTGGGTCCTCAGTGCATAAAAGACCGAAAAAGCCCGAGTGGAGACACTGGCTTCCTATGCCTGCAGATTTTATTTGCCGCTCTGGTTCCTTGTTGAGAGCGTCCTAGGAGACGGTGGGGAATGGAGGGACCTGGGTGATTTTCCACACACTCCCAGATGCAGGGGGAAACGCTTTACAGCCGGAAACCCACCACCCTCCAACCCTGCATCCACAGCCCAGACGGAATTTCTGGCGTTGTCTTACATAGGTAACTGGAGTCCTAAGATTTGTATTCCTGCCTCTGGATCTGCGAGCCATAAATCCTGAGCATGCTAAACATGCTTGTGTGAAGATTTCGAGAGGCCAGTGCTCCCGTGGCCTGCCTGCTTCTCGGGACACCTGTATGCAATAGCTCACGCAAATACGCCACACTGTTACGAGCCACAGGATACCACTTCCCAGCCACGGTTGCTCAGTGAAACTGGGCTCGCCATAGCTCCTGTCCCCTCAGCCTCCTGGGAAACGCTGTGCAGGCACCTCAGCGTCAATACAAGTGCACAGATCACCTACCCTTTTTGTTTAAATACCTCTGGTTGCAGTCATTCATAGCTTTGGTTAAAAAAAACAAACAAACACCCAAGCAACACATTTTTATAGAAAAATACAGTTACCAATGTGTATGCTCTTAATAAGCTTATATCAGTTTACCCAGCTTGGAATGATAAGCACATGTATAAAACTCTCCTGTTTTCATAAACCAGAACTTTCCTCCAGTAGCAATTCAAAACAACTGGGGAAAGAGAGGATTAGCTTTAGACGTGGGAGATCATACGTAGATAAGAACGTGTTCTCAATAAAAAGAAGCAAAACCAAACAACAACTAGGAACCAAAGTTTGCTTCGTAGGATTGACACTCACTTCCAGAGCGTTTCAAGGGACTCATTTATTACTTCCACAAAACAGCAGTGAAATTTTGTCACAAGGAGACCCCTTCTCTTTTTGACTTCAGATAAAACTGTAGAGAAGAAAACAAAATTTTCCAAGGAGGCCGGCTTCTTGATTTAATCTCTACAGCTGCGAATGTACGTGGAAAAAAGAAATCTGTGTCACTTGCTGAGCTGGCTTCTGGAAAGATGGCTGTCCCAAAGTGTCCTATGGCAACTATTACTCTAATTTCCAATGCTAGAAAGGTGCCATATTATGTAATTAAAAAATAATATCAGATGCATTTTTGTCTTCTTCAGTTTCTGCAAACACTCACCATTAAGTGAGCCTTTGGGTTGAAGTACTTTGCCCCAGGCAGAGAATCAGCACAAACCACCATGCAGGATCAGAGTCAAATGCGTGGCTTTGACTAGCAAATTAGAGCTCTCAGCTCATAGGAGGAATATTGGTGCTGAAAGCAAATTTTCTTATAATAAATTGGTGCTTGACCAAAATTGTGTTTCAATTCCAAATTCTGCATTTCAATATCAAGAGTCAAAGGTGGGAGGATTCAAAATATTAAGGATATGTCTTTAACCATCAAGTGTGAATTGTACAATAAGGTAGAAGCCACCCAAGCCAAGGGAGAGGAAACTCCCCCCAGAACGGAGTGGGATAAAGAGATGCCACGACACTGTCCTTGACCAGGGAAAGAAAGAGCCCCGTGTCGGGAGCAGGTGACAGCAATGAAGAACTGCATAGGCATCCTTTCCTCACTGGTAACTCTCAGCATAGGCAGGTCTCTGCCTCCAGGAAGAAATGGCTGAGGGAGAGTAGAAAGGGCAGCAGGAAAGAGGGGCAGAGACAGGGTCCTGATCTTCCTACAACCCCAGAGATGGTGGCAAACCCCAGCAGAATCTCAGCTCAGGCTCCTGAAGCCAGGGGGCCTCATTATTCAGCTGGAAGGAACAAAGCACAGTATAGTGGAAAATCAGACTTTGCAGAGGGAAGGGAAAATCAAAGGCAGAAAATCCACCGGCATTTTTACCTCCAAGAAGTGAGAGCAATGACTTCACTTTGATCAACAAAATGAAGGGTCCACTACCAAATGTGTGCTTCAGGGCTGAGCTGAAGGAGGAGACAGATCGTGGCAAGGTTCACTTTTAACTTGTCATGGGCGATATGAGGAAGAGAGGCACTCACCTCTCCAAAGTTAATCTCCTCACAGCAAAGCAGGGATGGCTTGATACCTAAATGTTAATACTGTTGGAAGTATATGATATAATTATACAGTAAATAGACATAAAAGCATTAAGCAGGGTGCACTTAATATTTTTGCTATGCTAAGATAATTGTTAGGGGAAGAAAAAGATCATGGTTCAAATTATTCACTAAGATCATTAAGTGCCCGAATTTAATTAGACAGGACTACTCGGTCCTCATCATCTTTCTCGAGTAGCATACCATCATTATTACACTAAAACAAAACAAAGCAACACAAAGTTCCCGTCCATCTCCAGCATTAACTCCACACAGATGATTTTGTGGTGACAGTCATAAAGACCCTCACAACACATGGTAGACCATTCCACGTCGCTCACAATTTCTCAAATTAGGAAATCTCTGCAAGACACACTTGTGCAAGAAGCTGGGATGAAAGCTGCAGATTTATGGACAGCAATACAATCTAACTAGGTGCATGGAAAATTGGAATGACCCAGGGAGGCAGTCTGAATAATCTCCTTAAGTGACAAGGATCCAACGCACAGATGGTTTGAACAGAATGGGCCAGACATAGGGGTTGGCATCATCTGCTCCAGGTGTGGCCCATGGACTGGCAGAATCAGCGTCACATAGCAACTTTGAGAAATGCAGGGTCTGAGGATCCACCTAGGTCTTTGGAGTCAGCACTTTTACATGAGCCCCAGGAGTTACAGGAACACCTTAAACTTTGAAGAAGTGCTAGGCTAGACCTATGGCCATGGTAAGAGTCTAACACTTACATCACACAAAGAAAAGAGAAATGATGTTGAATGTTGTTGTCGTTGTTGTTGTTGTTGTTAGGTGTCGTCGAGTCCAACTCCTAGTGACCCTCATAGGGTTTTCAATGGCTGTTTCGGGATTGCCTTTGGAGTGGGTTGCCACGTCCTTCTCCCATAATGTTGAATAGTACCATTTAGTAAAGCCTACTTTGGAACATAATAGATAATTCATATACTAATGTACAGTTGCATAGCTGAACAACTTTAGGAATACAGAAATGAATAAACTGCTATAAAGGGATATGCCAGCATCATGTAAAAGTGAAATCTATACATTATAAATGTGTGTTTGGGCTGAAAATTATGACACTGATTAATGAGAATCATTTATTCTGTTACAGTGAACCTAATCTACCTATAGGCAATGATTATTCTACTCTGTATTCAATGAAAATGCTTGAAAAAGGATGCTTAGAGAACACACTGCTATGATTTGGACAAATGTCCCCCAAAGGCCCATTTGTTAAAGCTTGGTTGCTAACCTGCTGCCCCCTATTGGGAGGTGGTGGAACCTTTAAGAGGAGTGGCCTAGCGAGAGGCAGTTAGACCATTGGGGGTGTGCCACTGAAAGGGATTGTGGGACTTTGGTCTCCTCCATTCTCTCTCTCACTCTTTTGCTTCTCTGCTGTTGTAAGCTTAATAACTGCCCACACATGCTCCCCACCAGGAAGTTCTGCCTTACAAGGGACCCAAATCAACAAAGGCAACTGACCATGGACTAAAATCACCAAAACCGTGAGCCAAAATAGTTCTTTTTAAGTGGAGAATCTCAGGAGTTGGTGATAGTAAAAGAAAACTGACTAATACACATCAACAATTACAGGGCACTAGCATTACTGTATCTGTGCTTCTGGCTTCCTCAATAGACAGGAAAATTGCCTTCCTTCTCTTTATTTATCCAGAGCATTACTCATTCCCTGACATATAATGGATGCTTAATTCATGTTATTAAATAAATAACGAATGCTTATGAGTGTCTTTTTGTTTGTGATATTTTTGGCAATAGCCTGTAATGGGCAATAGATTACTTCATATCATGTACCTGAAAATATGTAGCTTCCATGTAAACTCACCTTGTGATGCTTTGCTTTCATTTTTATTATTTTTATGTGTGGTTTGTTGAATTCTGTTAAATAACATAATGAGTGTGTTTTGTGCCATGTTTTATGAACTCTAACGCCTGTGATATCTATTGAGAGAGAGGTGGTTGATGGTTATAAGCTGAATCACAGGCCATTTACAACTAATTATAATCTAGAAGTTTTGCTTTTTTTCCTGATCTGTTCTTCAAGTTCCTTGCAGAGCCAATATGGAACAAACCATGCCCTCTTCTGTATTCAAAGTAAGGTATTTCTGGGTAAGTGGGCATTCTAAGTGGTATTTTGAGAAGTAATGGGTGTTCTGTAAGCTAATTATTTTCCCTAGAAGAAATGCAGCATTTCTCTTTCTTTTCTTTTTTCATTTTTAGTACTGATGAGCTGACCCCCAGACCTTTGCACATGATGGCAAGTGCTCTACCACTGAGCCATACCCCAGCCCTTTTTAATTTTTATTTTGAGACAGGGAGGGTCTTACTAATCTGTGAAGGCTCCCTCTGGCCTCAGACCTACAGTCCTTCTGCTTCACCTTCTGACCTGCTAAGACTACAGGTGTGTGCCATTGGGCCCAGACCATTTTTGCTTTTTAAGGCCACTGTCACTGCTTCATAATCAACCAGGTTCTACTTTTAATTGGCCTTTCACTTTTGTTCACATCTTACTTTTTTCCCCATTTTTTATAATTTTACCTTTCTCCCTTGGTTATTTGGGAACTCTGAATACACTAGGACAAAGAAGAAAAACTGAGATCATCAATTTCTGTTTAATCTGGAATTCATTTGTGAGGGTTTAAATATAAGTCACATATCACCCTTCTGAAATATCAGTGTTCTCTGTAATAAATAAACTAAGTGACAGAACCATTTTACTTTAAAACTAAATAAACTCAGCTGGTAGAATATATGTACAAGTCAGAGCCAGTAACTCCAATCTAATGGAGGCAAAAATCCCGGCCTAATAGAGGCAAAAATCGTGACTTTGTTGCCTGCTTTTCATTGTCTCTGTGGAACATGACTCTCAGAAATTAAAACTGCCATTATGGTGGGAAACTCTTCCCTACAAATATATTGTTGTCACTGTTAGGTGCCATTCAGTTGGGTCTGATGCATAGTGACCCAATGTACAACAGAAGAAAACAATCCATGACACTGTGCCATGCCCAGCATTGTGTCAGTGCTTCTCTGCTATTCATGGTGTTTTCAACGGTGTGTTGTTTCAGGAGTTTGCTGCCAGGTCTTTCTCCTTAGCCTGCAGCACCTGATATTCCCAGGTGGTGTCCCATCCAAGGGCTAACCAGGCTGACCCTGCTTAGCTTCTGAGATCAGGCAGGATCGGATGCCAGGGCGCCATGGCTCTAGACATACAGATATAGGCAACATAAATAATATATATTTAATTTAATGCTATATTTAAGTTCATATTTAGGATTCTTAAACACAGATTGGCTGATTGTAGTCAAATTAGTTGTTTGCCCAGTTAAATAAGGGAAAAAACATCAAGCAATTCTTCTTGAATCGATGGGTATTGAAACTGAAGTAAACAGATCAGTGAGTCAGAGTTTTGACTGCTGGGTTTGGTTTGGTTTCCACTTCTACCCTTGTGGTTTCTAGGTCCATCCAAACAGTGGCATGTCAATGCTAATGAAGTGCAGGGTTAATTTAAAGAAGCTGTGATGTTTGAGGACACCTGCACTTCAAAGTTGGTTAAGTGAACTTTGGGTATTTGGATACTTATCATTGCAATTTGGGTATTTATCTTTCTAATAAAGGCACTGATGCACAAACTCCCAGGTGAATGGTAGAGACATATTTTGGTGATATGAACTTGTGTAGGAGATAGCACACTTTCGTTCTCATTTACCCCCCTGGCATCTAATCCCATCTGATCTGGGAAGCTAAAGCAGGGTTGGGCCTGGTTAGGACTTGGATGGGAGACCACCTGGGAACACCAGGTGCTGTAGGCTAAGGAGAAGGATACAGCAGTCCACTCCCAAAACAGTCAGCATTGAAGACCCTAAGAATAGCGGAGAAGCACTGATGTAGTGCCAGGCATGGCACAGTGTTGGGGGGTTTTTCATTTTGTTGCACATAGGGTCCCTATGAATCAGACCCAACTCCACAGCACCTACCAACAACAACATAAATCAATTTGGGTCAATGTGTTAACTGCTCCATAGACTTTTTCTCTCTTTGTGAATTAAGACTCACACTTTTACCTCCATGGAAAATGTGTTAGCCAGAGGTGTTGGAATGGCATCTATAATGTGTGAAATAGGAAAAAACAAAAGAAAAACAAAAAACAGCCATTAGTATATAGTTCTATAAATAGGGAAAATATCCTTAAAAATGGGAGGGGGAGCCAAGCGACAGAGGGATCTTAGGGAGGCTGTTATTTAAAGAGCTCTGGAGCCAGGTGCCTGTAATCCCAGCAACTCTGGAGGCTGAGGCAGGAGGATCGGGAGTTTAAGCTCACAGGCAGCCCGTGCAAATTAGTGAGACTCTGATTAAAAACAAAAAACAAAACAAACAAACAAACAAAAATGTAAAAACGGAGCTAGGGTTGCAGCTCAATGGATATACAAGGTCCTGGCTTCAACCCCTGCAATTAAAAAAGTGTGGATAGAGGACTTTCTTCCTTTCTTTTTTCTTCCTTCCTTCCTTTCCTTTCCTTTTCTTTCTTTCTTTCTTTTTCTGTTTTCTTTCTTCTTTATGCTTGGGAGTTGAACCCAGGGCTTCCCACATATACTGCAAGTGCTATAACACTGGACTGCACGCCCAGCCCATTTATTATTAATGTTGTTGTTGTTGCTATTATTACTATTATTTGAGTCAGTGTCTTGCTAAATTTCGCAGGCTTCTTCTAGCCTCAGACTCACGATCCTCCCGCCTCTGCCTTATGAATCATTGCGATTACAGGCCCGACCCTCTGTGCCTGGCCACTGATAAAGTCTTTTCAAGATACAGAAAAGCTGAGGGTACCGTGTGCAGCAGGCCTACACTTTAAGAAATGTGAAATGAACTCCTTCAGGCATGATGGAAGAACTGAGTTGATACACAAAAACAGATAGAATGGTAAGTATGGAAAAAGAATAAGATTTTCTTATTTAAAGAGTCCTTTAAAAATGGCAGACATTAAAATCTTTATCAACTTTAAAAAAGAATCATCACATATTAAAATATGTGACAAAAATCGAGCAAAGATGGGGGTAGGATGCTGCTGTGTCTTACTTCACACACAGAGTTGCACAGTATTATTTGAAGGTATTAAAGAGGCATTATAAACAAAAACAAAATCACTGCTATTTTTTTCTTTTCCAGTACTGACAGTTGAATCCAGGGCCTTGTGCATGCTGAGCAAGTGCTATCTTTTTTTTTTTTTTTTACATTTATTTATTTTAATTTTTAATTTTATTTGTGGTACTAGGAAGCCGAACCCAGGATCTCATGCCTCATGCATACTTTGCAAGTGCTCTACCACTGAGCTGCACCCAAGCTCCCTTTTTATATCTTATCCTGAGTCAGGGTTTTGCTAAATTACGCAGGCTGCCTCTGCCCTTGAACCTGTGGTCCTCGTGACTCCATCCCCATCTTCCACTCTTGGGTCTTGGAGTTCCTGCTTCTTGGGCCTTTGTCCTTATGCTTATAGCAGCATCCAACCCTGTCTCCTTCTCAAGCCCTTGGCCTCGGGCTAGCAACTACACCATCAGCTTCTGGGGTTCTCAGGCCTTCAGACCGTCACGGACCTCCAGCATGCACAGTAGCAGATGGAGGTGCTTCTCAGCCTCCATAACCCACCGACCACTGCTCATAAAAAAGTCTCCTTATATACCCAGATGTATTCTGTTTATTTCCTTGCAACATCCTTACCAGTAGATAAAGATCAGAAGGCCAAAAACAGATCAACTATTAAGTGTGACTTCACTGAAGAATTTTAAATGGACGAATTATTACCTTTTCAATATGCTAACTGGCTCCATAAAGCGCTATATTTAGCGTTCTGTAGTATTGCCCTAAGTAACTTGTCCAGTTGTGGTGTGCATTATGCTTGTCTCCCATAATGCACTGTCAACCCTCACCCTACCCTACCCATTATGACATCACCCCCAATTTGGGGGTGGGTCCTTATTTGCATAAGTCCTTAGCAACCACCAATAAGGGGAATCTTGCTCACTTCCCATAGTGACTGCGTGATCATCTTACACAAAGGAAACCAAATGCTTGTTTTCTGAGCATAATAACTTGTTCCAATAAAAACAGAACTATCATAACAATGTACTACAATAAAAGTCATTTAAAATTTATGAACTGTTTATTTCGGTGTTTTCCACATAATATTTTCTGACTGCAGTGGATGTTAAGACATGAGATGTGGTCCCTGCCCTTAAGAAACCTTACTATCTATAGGAGAAAAAATCCATATGTATGTGGAGTTGTGTTAGGAGTCCTTCTAGCAGCGGTAAGACAGTTAAATCAGAGGAGGGGTCACCATTTCACGCTGTAGGGATCATCACAATTAGTAAGGGAGTAGAGGAATTCAATGTCAGTAGAGTCACAGAGGTGGAGAGCATGAAGAACCTGCCTATGAGGAGGGCAAGACAGGATAGGTAAGAAAGTATTTGTGCTTGACTCGTGCTCAGCTCATCAGCTATGAAGCCTTTTTTAGAGGGTGATAAGGTCAATGGTGACATTGTTGTTGTTGTTAGGTGCCTTCAAGTCGTGTCCAACTCATAGCAACCCTCATAGGGTTTTCAATGGCTGGCTGTTTCGGGATTGTCTTGGGAGTGGATTGCCAAGTCCTTCTCCCATTTTGCGGTGCTGGAAATCGAACTCAGGACCTCAGAGACTGCAGAGCAGCGCTCTACCAACTGAGCTAAATCCCAGCCCACAATGGTGACATTAGTCCTGACAAAAAACAGTGAAAATGAATCAAGGTGGTAGGTTTTACTTGCCCGGCATGTATCATAGGGGTCTTGAAGATGGATAATTCCCAAACCAAGGCAAGACTGGACTCAGGTAGGGCCAGGAAAAGAGGAAGGTCTCGAGGAATCAGGTAAAGGGGTGCTTGAGAACCACAGAATAGGGGGTAAGGTTGGTGGCTTTGGCAAGTAAAAATGCCAGGTTCTGTATGAAAATCAGAATTTCAGATGACAATAAGGATGTTTTTCTTTTTCTCTCATTTTTGTTTTTTGGGGAAGGAAGCCAGGGTGTCACGTGGGCTAAACACACCTCTACCACTGAGCCACACCTCCAACCCTTAAATTATTGATGTACATGTGTCCCATGCAATTTGGGGAACATATCTGCACTGTATTTACTGTCCATCTGAACTGAGCATCCTGTACTTTACGTGTGACCCTATGGGAGACTAGTTCCAGACAGAGGAGAGCTGGCAAAGTGCCTCGCTCCTCCGATGGCTTCATAACATTAACTCCAATCTCACTCCTGGCTGGGCGTGTGCCCAACAGGCTGAGGGAGCAAATCCAAAGCTTTGAATACTGAGCCATGATGTACAGCATCCCCCAGTTTCCAGACTAATTCCCAATTTCCACCCACTAGGCAGTCCTTGGGCTGGGATTTAGCTCAGTTGGTAGAGCGCTGCGCTGCAGTCTCTGAGTTCAATTCCCAGCACCGCAAAAATGGGAGAAGGACCTGGCAATCCACTCCCAACGCAATCCCGAAACAGTCAGCCATTGAAAACCCTATGAAGGTTGCTATGAGTTGGATACCGACTTGACGGCACCTAACAACAACAAGGCAGTCCTAGATGCCCAGCAAGGGCTTAGGAACTCATCTGCCACCCACAGAATGAAGGGGAGAATGTAGTGTCTGAAGTTGGCCTGCTGGATGTCAATTTGAAAAAGATAAATTCAAAGCAAATGTTGATGGAACAACTGGATAGCTGTAAGGAAAGACAGTAAATCTGGATGCATCAGAGACTAAATCGGAAAATCCAAAGTCATAAACATTCTAGAATTAAACAAGAGGCTACTGTGTGATCCTAAGGTTGTTAAAGATATATCAGACAGGACACGGAATATGTTAATTATAGAGGAAAAGTTAATAAGTTAGACTTTCCCCCTCAAGAAAATCCCTAAAACTTCTCATGAAAAGATATCTGTAAGAAAATGAAAAACGAAGAAACAAGAACAGGAGGAAATAATTACACTACATACATCTGACTCAGGTCTTGTGCTAAAAATAATATGTAAATAATTTCTATACCTTAAGTAAAAAGAAATGAGTAAAAGCCTTGCTCAGACACATTGCAGAACAAACAATCCAAATGTCCAGGAGAAAATATTTAAGCCCTGGGGTTCACACTCACAAAAAGCCGGGTTCAGGTTTGGATGTGAGGTCAGTGTGTTCAAATTAGAAGGTTTCAGTCTGGCTTAGATTTAGGTTTAAATCTTACATGTTGCGAGTTCTTCCTGGAGTTTCTCTTTCTGTGTTGTGGGTGGAAGCAACAGGTGGGCGCCCCCACAGCTCTGCACCCTGTGGCGAGGCTGTGGCAGGAGAACAGAGCGTCACGCACAGGATAGAAGGACAGGGGTTTATTCACAAAGGAGGGGAAAGGAATGGAGGATTAGGGGGACCGGAAAGGGGAGTTGGAGAAGGGAAGGATTCAGCTGCTGTCTCTGCCACTGGGACAGAGAATCCTGGATGTCCTTGCTCTTCCGGCTCACAGCCTTTGCCACTTCGGGGGCCCTGAGCTTGACTCCCAGATCTTGCCTCGCGAAGCCATCGGTCCGTGTAGGATGTCCGGTGTTGTAGAGGTCAGGGTCAGATAGAGGTGGCAGGTGGGTTGAAGCATGATGAAGGCAGGTCGGAGGAAGGCTGAAGGCGAGGCTGGGCAGACGAGTAAATCACCCTTGGGCTCCTAAGGAACCACAAGGACCTGGTGAGCTTGTCTTGGATGGTGTTCAGAATGGCTGCTGAACTCTGAACTCTGGAGTTTGTATGGCCTGATAGCCAGCCAATCAGGGGAACAGGGTTGGATCAGAAATGACCAATTGGGCACCAGGGGGGCTTTAGATGCTACCATACCTTGGGTGCCATCTTGGCCCACTGGATGGGAGGGGGGAAGAGGGAGGTATCAGGATGTATGGCAAAGGTGACCTGTTGCTGTCTTGCTCCATAGGATTCAATGGGAGGAAATGACCCAGATATAGGGTAAGAGTCATTTGCCCCAGAGGAGAGAGATTGGTCCTCCAAGTGGGCTAGATAAGTTCCTGGGACAGGCCATGTTTGGGTACTCTTTATCCCCCCTGGCGATTACAACAACATGTAGATAACAGGACTTGAAGCCAAAGCTGAACCTGAGCCCTGCACATGTTCCAGATTAAGCAGTTTTTCAACTTTTTCTGAACCCAAATATGAATCCAAATCCAGTGAAAAACTAGGTTTAGTTTCAGCTTTTAATTTTTTCGTATCATTGTCTATTTTATTATACATAAAAATAGAAAAAAAAACAGAAAATTTTTATCCATGGAGTCAGACACTCTATGACTCAACAGCACCTAACAACAACAACAACTTCACAATCACAAGGGTACGGAATCAACCAAGGTATCTTCAATAGAGGAGTGGACTGAACAACTGCATTGTATATACACAATGGTATACTGCTCGGCAATAAAGAAGAATGAAATTATGTCATTTGCAGCAAAATGGACGGAACTGGAGAACGTCATTTTAAGTGAATTTACCCAGAAATTAACTCAAAAAGAGAAATATCACATGTTCTCACTCATATGGGGGAGCTAAATCTAACTTAAAGGAAGAACAAAATATATATATTCAGAAATATAAAAAGGAACAGCCATACCTCTCTAAGAAGAGACAATATAAGCAGATAAGAAAGAAGAGAGAGGGATCAGAAGGTGGGAAGCAAACATGGAGGAAGGGGGATGGGGAAGGGAAATATTAGAAGGGTAAGGAAGGAGGGGCAATCTCAAAATATAGGATGCAACTATATGAATACGTGGGAAAAAACGGGGGGAAGGGAAACAATGAGAACATAATCCATGATTACAAAAAATTTTCATTCCATATTAATTAAAACTCCTACCTTTTTCTTTTCTTCTTTATACTGTTCTGTAAAATGTGTAAGATGATGAATGTGTAAGCAAGAGTGATTTAATAGGTGCATAATGGGTGTAGCAAATGAATTATTACTCTGCACTCCAACATTTATAAATAAATAAGTAAGTAAATAAATGGTTTGTGAGTGGAAAGCTAAATCTTTAACCAGCAGGAAAGTAATACAACTGAGATACAAACCCAGGCCTAATGCCAAAGCTTTTATTATTGTTGTCATCATTATTGTATCATCATTATTATTAGGCAATTTCCTTCTATCTCTGGGAGTACTATTATTGCTACAGTTTGGATTCTGAATGTCTCCCAAAGGCTTGTGTGTTAAGGGTGTGGTCCCTACAGTGGTGCATTTGGGAGGTGGTGGAATGTTTAGGAGGTGGCGGGAAGAAGTTAGGTCATTGCGGTGAGCCCTTGAAGGGGGATTAAAGAACCCCAGCCCCTTCCTTGTTCCCCTTTTGCTTCCTAGCCATGAAGTAAGCAGTCTGCCACACATTCTCTGCCACTGCTATCTGTCATCTTCACCACAGGCCAAAAAGCAATGGCTCCATCTAATCATGGAGTGGAACCTCTAAAACCATGAGCCCAAACAAAACCATCCTTTATTTTTTTTTTCTGGAAATGGGCTCTCACTATGTTGCCCAGGCTGGAATGGAACCCCTAAACCCCGAGCTCAAGCAATACTCCTGCCTTGGGCTCACAAGTTTTTGAGACAACAGGCACAAATTGCCATGCACAGCTAAACCTTTTCTCTTTATAAGTTATTTTTCTCGGGTATTTTGTTATAGTGATGGAAAGCTAACTAACATAGCTATATATGGAAATATAGAGAGATAGCTATAGATATACACACATAAATATATATATTTACACACACACACACATATATATATAGTTGTATTTTTCATCAGTGTCCTCTTTCCATTTTAATTCTTAAAATTCCTTCCTTTCCCAGCTTTTCTCTTGTGTTACGAATACAATAAGCTTAATGGAAAAAACCAAAAGGACCTGACTCTCTCTCTCTCTCTCTCTCTCTCTCTCACACACACACACACACACACACACACACACACACACACACACATTTTGACTAGACTGCGTTTTCCATATGGTTTACTCATCTTGAGAGCTAATTCTGTAAGGGAAGATCTAATTTCACTGCAAAGGCAGCACATTCCGGCTTGGAATCTGACTCATCATTGCTTCCAGACCCTCACACGCCAGCATGATGAAGTGTGAATGGAGGGTACGTTTTAGTGCGTTTAACCGCTGTGGTCGCCGGGTATTTCCAACGTAGCTCCCGCAGAGCTGATGCTCAGCTTACCAACAGGGTTAGAAAGCATCGATTTCCACCGTAAAACGGAACATTCTTTCCTGAGTTGAACACGCTGTTTAAACAATAGACAATAAACCTCATCTTGTTTGCTTTTCTCGTTTGGAAATGTCATTCTGTGGCTGACAGGATCCCTCTTAAATCATAACTGAGAAATCTGGGGAGGTGGAGAAAGGGTTGAGGCACAGGGAATGCATGTAAAAGCAGTTGTTAGCAAGGACCATCAGGTTAGGGCAGCAGATTTGCAGCACCCGGGCGCCCCTGGAGCCGAAGTCCACCCACAGCAGCCAGAGTGGAACGGCAAAGGTCATGAAGAATTACACCAGGCATGACCTGCCCTCAGTTTCCTTTTGCAAGGTTGGGGACACCAGCCTATATATCCACAACCTTTCTGTGCACTCGGCCAGCCCTACAGAAACCGACTCCCACATGCAGATATTCCTGGTGCTCCAGGGATTTCACGGGAGAGAAAGGAACTCACATTCAGATGCACACTGTGCGCCAGACAGGAGGCTGTGAGATTTGCATAGATTATTTTATTTGGTACTCGAGGGGTATGAAATGGGCACGCTCGGCCCCTCTTCTGCCTGTGAGGAATGTGAAGGTAAAGAGGTCAGTTTTAGCCGGGCGCGGTGGTGCACACCTGTCATCCCAGTGGCTCAGGAGGCAGAGGCGGGAAGATCACAAGTTCGAGACCAGAGGCAGTCTGCGTAACTTAGCAAGACCCTGTCTCAAAAAGTAAAAAATTTGGGCTGGAGGTGCATCTCAGTGGCCTAGGACTTACTTGCAGAGCATGCAGGTGCGAGGCCCTGGGTTCAACCTCCAGTACCGCAAAAAACAAAACAAAACAAACAAACAAACAAAAAAAAACAGGTCAGTTTTCTCCCATTTACACAGCCTGAGGCGAGCCCCAGGCACACCCAGCCTGTCCGCTGGCGGCTCCGGTCTCTCCTCCGGAAACCACCTCCCGCGCCTCCCCACTCTCACTGTGGTTGGCAGTGCCACAGAGCGGCAGGCTCCCCCCTCACTTTCTTCCTTCGCCCAACCTCGAACTCAGCTCCTTCCCCAACCTCCCTTTACGTTCCTCCTCCAGTTCAGCTCAGCTTTCCCACACCTGGGGCTCCCTATCCCAAGTGGTTTCTCTCGAGAAATTTGCCATTGCTTAAAGTATTCTCACTTTCCCCCCTACCAGTCTGTACAGGGATCCGCGTGCGGCATACCACAGAGAGCCCCGCCTTCCAGGTTCATCACAGCAGATCGCCCATAACCAAGTTGTGGAACCGGCTGAGGTGTCCATCAGAGTCAGCCAAGGTACCCATCAGAAGAACAATGGGCAAACCTGCACAGTGCAAATTTCTCAGACCTTTCTTATTGGTGACCACAATAGGATTGAGGACCACCATTCTGGTGTTGAAAGGAGGGAAGGGGCAGCAAGAAAGGGTAAAGTGCTATTTATTCACAATGGAGTATTAGTCGGGTCATAAAGATGAACGGAAATATGTCATTTGCAGGAAAATGCATGGAATCAGAGGTTCTTATGTTAAGCAAACTAAGCCACACTCAGAAGGACAAATATCACATCTTCTCTCCTATGTGGAAACCTGATTTTTTTTATTTAAAAAGACCATGAAAGTAGAAAGGGGAGTATTTAGGAATACAAAGGAGACCAGTAATGGGGGGAGAGGATAACAGAGGCATAAATATCATCAATGTACATGATTTGCTTGTATAAAATGTATGGTATGTTTGTAGAGCATGCAGCCATAGCCCTGTGGCATTGGATCCCATCAGATCTCGGAAGCTAAGCAGGGTAGGACCTGGTTAGTCCTTGGATGGGAGACCGCCTGGGAACACCAGGTACTGTAGGCTTGGGAGACGGACCCGGCAACCCACTCCCAAAAAGCAATCCGTCATTGAAAGCCGTGTGAACAGCAGAGAAACACTGACAATAGTGTTTCTCCTGTTGTATGTAGGGCCACTATGAGTCAGACACTGACTGGACAGCACCTAACAATGACGACGACGTAGGTTCAGGATGTCGCATCCAACAAATGCAGAGCATGTTTATAGAATTGAAATTCTACCTGGAAGGCTAAAAAGGAAACCCATCATCTTCCACACTGAATATATGCTGATCAAAACTCACCTACGAGGTCAGCAGTTTCACCTCTGCATGGATGCCCCCTACTATCTCTAAGCTAACTTGCTCCAGGCTGAGCCCCTCCCTCTCCTGCCCCAATCTTCCCTGGGGCAGCTTCATTTTTAGAAACAGCGCAATTTTCCCAGGAGCTCAGGCTCCAAACGCCATTCCTTCTTGAGTCACCTCCCATTTACACCCCATGAAATCTTTTATCCTTGCCCAGATTACAACATAGCAATTCCTTCTACAGAGCTGCTTCTATCGTTCTCTCCTGTCTTCTCCGCTTTGGACACGATTATTTTTGTCTGCAATATGTTGGTCTCCACTTCATCTACCTTGTAACTATGCTCACAGTTTTAATCACTGTATCCCCAAAGGCAGAAAACTTTCTGGCTGTGACCCATGTATGCCCCACCTTCCCCCTCATTACTTATTTCCTTACTGCTAAACAAAGGAAGCCATGTTCAATCTCCTCAGTCATCAGAGAAAGGTGGATCAAAACTGTGTTGAGATTCCATCTCTTCCCAGGCTGGATGGCTACAATCAGCAAAACAAAGCCCAACAAAGGCTACTGAAGATGCGGGGAGAAAGGGAACCCTATACAGAAAGGGAACCCTACACACTGCTGGTGCCTGCAGCTGTGCCACTGTGGCATCTGATCCCATCAAGAGCTAAGCAGGGTCAGGCCTGGTTACTCCTTGGATGGGAGACCGCCTGGGAACACCAGGTGCTGTAGGCTTGGGAGATGGACCTGGGAACCCACTCCCCAAAATCAACCCACCATTGAAAACCCTATGAACAGCAGAGAAGCACTGACAATAGTGTTTCCCCTGTTGTACACAGGGTCGCTATGAGTTGGACAGTGACTCGATGGCACCTACCACCACCAACAACAACAATACAGTGAGGGTGGAATGTTAGTGCAGCCACTATGGAAATCACTAAGAAGTTTCCTCAGAAAATGAAAAATAGAACTACAGTATGACCCAGCATTATCTTTCCAGGGTATATACCCAAATGAATCTAAGTCAACGGACCATACATATAACTTCTCAACCCTATTTAGTGCAGCCAAGATTCACATCAGTCAAGCCAAGAATCAACCTAGATGTCCATTAGCAGGTAAATGGATAAGGAAAATGTAGCACTCGTACACTATGGAGTTTTGCCTAGCCATCAAGAAGAACAAAATTATTTGCAGCCATTTCCTGCCATTTGCAGGAAAAGGGATAGAACTAGAGAGCATCATTTTACCTGATATGACCCAGTCCCAGAAATATAAATATCACATTTCCTCTTACATGTGGATGCTAGATATATATTAACTACCATTCATGTATGTGTACATATGGGCTGGGATTTAGCCCAGTTGGTACAGTGCTGCTCTGTGGTCTCTGAGGTCCCAGGTTTGATTCCCAGCACTGCAAAAATGGGAGAGGGATGTGGCAATCCACTCCCAAGGCAATCCTGAAACAATCAGCCATTGAAAACCCTATGAGGGTCACCATGAGTCAGACACGATTTGATGGCACCTGACAACAACATGTGTGTATTCACACACACACACATATGTATGTATATATATACATATATATACATATATACACACATATATGTATATATACATATATACATACATATACATATACACATATATACATACATATATATATAGTAGAAGGTAGACTATTTGGGGGAAAAAGGGGACTAAATCAAGGAGGGAAGGGGCAATAAGAAGTAATGGCTGGAAAAAAAGACAAATATTGTGGATTTTCTCTTATAGGCAGAATTTAGATTTAAATATATACATATAAGACATGCAAACAGGAAGAGGACCATTGGTCAGGAGGAAAGGGATCATGGAAGGGAAGAAGGGACAGGAGAGGAGAACGGGGAAGGGGTGGGCATGAGCGATGGCAGTGACAGGCATGTATGGAAATGTCATAATGAAACCACTCATTTGCACGGTCACTAAAAAGAACTTTTTCAAAAAAAAGAACAACTTTTTATTCCTGAACAGTTTTAAATGTACACGGAATTTGCAAATATAGTCTAGAGTGTTTACGTTTTAGATTACCACTGTGTATTTGTTGCAACTAAGGCGCCATGTTGGTATTTCAGTAACTAAACCTAAGGCTTCACTTGGATTTTTGTGGTTTCCCAAGAACGCTCCTTCCTGGTTTTAGGATTCAAACCCATGCACTTCCTTCCACAAAGTTACTTCCCTTAGGCAAACCTGGACAGTGAAAATTTCTCAGATTTCCCTTCTTTGTAACCGTGACAGGATGGTGGACCTCCATTCTGGTGTTGTATAGAATGCTTTTAATTTGTTTCTCTCACTATTAGACTGTGGTAACAGATTTTATAGAAAAATGCCACAGAGCTGAGGTGCCCATGCCTGATATCAAGCGAGAGGCATGTTCTATCCACTGGAAATCACCATCTAAGGTAATATCTGCTAGACTTTTCTGCAACAAAGCCAACATTTCCCTCTTTCCAGATGCCATTTGGTGAAATCCTGTCACACTCAAGGTAAGGGGGTGGTAGACACATTCTTTTGACTTTTGCAAGCTTGCTTCCAACTCTGTTTTAATTTTTAAAATTTAGTTATTATTAACACATATTATTGCACATGTTCATGGAGTACAAAGTGATTTTATAAGATAGGAGCACAAGGCAGTATTACTAATTCAAGCTCATTAAAGATCCATCACTTCAAATACTTACCTTCTTTTTTGTGGTAAGAACATTTAAAATTTACTCCTTCCCTCTGTGATGTTGAAATGCTTCCAGTTCATTTTTTTTCCTTTCCACCTAGAGCATACTTATTTTTTTTCTCACTTCAAATTCTACCTGAAGGGCTCAAAAGACACTTTGTCCCTGGAGCATTCTTTGATTTCACCTCAGAGGGAATTCTCTCATTATTTATCAAGCATCCGGAAGCGAAGTCATACCTCTATCCAGAATATGTTAGAGATGTCTGCTTCTGTCTGTCCCTGGCAGGGCTCTGATTTTCGTAGCCTTGCATTTTACATAAGAGTTTTATGTTACTCGAATCACTCCCTGTCTGCCCCTGGAAGATTCCTTTTCCATAATAGCTGCTCTGTCTTGTACAGAGCTGTATCGACCAGGCACATGCCAATGATACTTGCTAAGGGAGTGAAGGAACCATAGCTCTTGTTTATGGCCTCACTCACAATATCCTATTTCTTTCTCTGAAACAAGGCTAACGTGGGCTTCAGTAAGACATTAGTGAAGTACTTTCGGCTATGAAAGTGCAGGGGTGCCAGAGCTCTCACATAACACACAGGTATGTGTTCTTTCGTTGTTGTTGTTGGCGAAACACAAGGCTCCAGGAATTGATGGGATACCAATAGAGGTATTTCAACAAACAGATGCAGCACTGGAGGTGTTAACATGTTTGTGCCAACAGATTTGGAAAACTGCTACTTGGCCAACTGACTCGAAGAGATCCATATTTGTGCCTATTCCCAAAAAAGGGGATCCAACTGAATGTGCAAACTATCAGACAATATCATTAATATCACACACCAGCAAAATTCTATTAAAGATCATTCAGAAGCGACTGCAGCAGTATATAGACAGGGAATTACTGGAAAATCAAGTGGGATTCAGAAGAGGGTGGGGAACCAGGGACATCATTGCTGATGTCAGGTGGATATTAGCCGAAAGCAGAGAATATCAGAAAGATGTTTGTCTATGTGTTCCTTCAGGACAAATTAATTCTAACTAAATGAATGCTTGCATGAAGGGAGTAGTGAAGAGCAGTTCATATACAGGCATCAGATTTAGCAAGTCAGCTTGTCATGCTGTGGAGGGCTTGCATGTTGCTGTGATGCTGAAAGCTCTGCTACCAGTATTTCAGATACCAGCAGGGCCACCCACGATGGACAGGTTTCAGCTGAGCTTCCAGACTAAGACTGACTAGGGAGAAGGACCCAGCAGCCCACTGTCCAAAAAATTAGCCATTGAAAACCCTGTGAGTAGCAGAGAAGCACTGTCAAACAGAGTGGTGGAAAATGAGCCCCTTAGGCTGGAAGGCATTCGAGAAGCAACTGGGGAGGAGGTATCTCCTCAAAGTAGTACTTGTTGCTAGGTGCTGTCAAGTTGGGTCTGACTCAAAGTGACCCTATGTAGAGTTTTCAATGGCTGATTGTTTTCGGGAGTGGGCTGCCAGGTCCTCCTCCCTAGCCTGCAGCACTTGCTACTCCCCGGTGATTTCCCATCCAAGGACTAACTGGGCTGACCCTGCTGAGCTTCCAAGATCAGCCAAGATCAGCTGCTAGGGTGGTATGGCTGCAGACCCTCAAAGTAGAGTCAACCTTAATGACGGGAATGGAGTAACCCCATGGGACCTCCTTTTGCTGATGTGGCACAATTCAAAATGAGAAGAAACACAGTGGCTACAACAATGGGCTCAAACATTAAAAGATCACTCGAATGGCACAGGACTGGGTAGTGTTTTGTTCTGCTGTATTTAGGGTCATTGTGAGTTGGATTCCATTCAATGGCACCTAACAGCAACAAAGAGGTGGCATGGCAGAAACTCAGGAAGGTAGTCTTCAGAGGCAGGGATAGCCTAGAAACTTACAGAGTGGCTTTCTGCACTATTCCAGCCGGGAACTGTGTGAATCTATTTTCCAACACTATAATGAAACACCTGAGGCTGGGAGACATAGAAAGAATGGAGGCTTATTTAACGTACGGTTCTGGAGGTTCACAAGCATGACTCCATCACTGGCTCCACTGATAAAAACTTTATGGGCTATGGCACCACAGTGGTGGGAGCGTGGGGCAGAGGGAGAGATCACATGGTGAGACAGGAAGCAGGAGAGACATTTTTTTTATTTGTTCAAAGTTTGTAGTCTCTGAGTTCGGAAGCACACACCTCTATCCCAGGGACTCAGCAGGTGGAGGCAGAAGGATCACAAATTAAAAGTTAGAGGCAGCCTGAGTAACTTATTGAGACCGTGTCTCAAGATTAAAAAAAAAAATTAAAAATGGGCTTGGGTGGGGAGCCCAGTGGTAGAGAACTTGCAAAGTATGTGCGACGCCCTGGGTTCAACCCTCAAGTACTGAAAAAAAAGTTTACCGTCCTTAGTGAGAATGAAAAGGCCATATGACTTTAGTTACCATTCATATAAACTGTTTCTTTTTATTTGCCTCATTATATCTGATGGATAGTGCCTTTCACTATTATCTCCTAAAAAATAAGGATCCCTACATCTTCAGAACTTTTGGTTATTTCTCCACCCTTCGGAAAATGTGGCTCTGATCTTTCAACTATTTTTTTGCCTTTATTGATAAATGTTGGCCCGGTACAGAGTAATACAGACTTTGCTATTTCCATTGTGCAACTATTACATCACCTGTGATTATAATTTCATTAATTTACAAAGTTTACGGAACCCTTTGATTAGTATGTAGTAAAACTCGAATGCAATCATGGGTCATATTGCCCTATTTTTCCCATGCATTCATGAAATTGCGTCATTTACACTGAGATTATCCTCTCCCCCTTTATCCCTCTACATTGCTTCCCCTCCCCTTCCCGCCTTCCATAACCTTCACTTCCCCTCACTAGTCTCCTCCTTCCTTCTTCGCTTATATTCTCCCTTCTTAGCTAAGTTCATTTCTATATATCTACATATGTATAGTTTTTTTCTCCCTTTAAATAAGATTCCGCTCTCACATATGCATGAGAACATAGGGTATTTCTCTTTTTCAGTCTGTGTTTGTTCATTCGATGATATTCTCCAGTTCCATCCATTTTGCTGCAAGTGACATTATTTCATTCCTATTTGTTGCTGAGTAATATTCCATTGTGTATATGTACCACAGTTTTTTTCTTAATCCATTCTTCTGTTGATGGACATCTTGGTTGGCCGCATATTCTTGTGATTGTGAAGAGCGCTGCATTGAACATGGAGATGCAGGTGTCCCTGTGGTACGATGACTGGTCTCCCTTTGGGTATATTCCCAGGAGTGGCATAGCTGGGTCATATGGTAGTTCTATTTTTAGTTTTATGAGGTACCTCCAAATTGATTTTCCAGAGTGGTTGAACCAATTTACAGCCCCACCAACGGTGTACGAGGGTTCCTGTATTCTCGCCAGCATTTGTTATTATTTGTTTCATTGCTCTTGGCCATTGTTACTGGAGTTAGGTGGAATCTCAAAGTTGTTCTTCCCTAATGGCTAGGAATACTGGGCATTTTTTCATGTGTTTCTTAGCCTTATGAACTTCTTCATTTGGGAACTGTCTGTACATTTCCTTTGCCTGGTTGTCTATTGGGTCATTTGTTGGAAAGACACCATTTTAAGCCCTTCCCTTCAGGGGCCCCCTAGAACACAGGCATCTCCTGCTAAGCTCTACCTCTTAAAGGGCCCAGCACTTCTCACATCACAAAATTGGGAGCCAAGCTTCTACCACATGGATGCTCGCGGCCCAAATCCTGTCCAAGCCTTTCCTTCCACTGAGATTTCATAGAAATCTGTCTTCCTGTCCCCTCTTTTACTGCAGGGACACTGTTATTCTGCATTGCACATATGCATGGTGACTACCTTTGCCTCTCATCTATACAAGGTATGATCAAAAAATACAGTGAATATATGTTTCTCTACATTTGTGAAAACACATTTTTTATGTGATTACAGATTTTTCCGGGCCAAATCTCCACATTTTCCTCCGACATGTTTCTGACAACCGATCTTACTATTGTCAGCATCACAAAGGGGTACACAAGTCCATCTTCTTCCTTTCCCTGGGTGTGAATGACATTGGCAGTGGGTTACTCTCTACCCATAGTCCGTGAGTTCTTACCATCACTCATTTGCAATACTCATTCACTACCAGGAGACGCTGGTTTTGTTTTATGGGGGACATACCAGCAGTTGCTCCTTTTGTGCAAAAGGAGACTTGACAAACACACGTTGGCCCTTTGCTCAAGCAAAGTAAGCTACTTTTCCGAATGGAAACCTGTGAGAATCCTTCCTTTAACACCCTTTTCTGCCTAAAACATGTTATCCTAGCTGTAAAACACGTTTCTGAAACAAGTTTGCTATACGTTTGTAACTGTATGTCTGTTAAGACACAGTTGCCAATTGATTAGTCAATTTCCCCAGAGTCTTTGCCTCCCCAGTGGCCTTCTTGGAAAACACCAATTCCATTAGCATCTCCCTGCTGGGCTGTGAGTCTGAGAGAGAAACAGCAATGCTTAACAGAAGTCCACCTCCTGTGAAATCTCCTCTCCTCCGGGTCTTCCCAGGGGAGCTTTGCTTGCAATCACTCCATTTATGAGCAAAATCACCAGAAAGATTCCAATTCTCTCTCATAATCAAACAGAGAGAACACACAGGGAGCGTTTGAGGCATTCTGAAAGTACGCTTTCTTGTCTGTACTAGATGCTCAGCTCTTGGGAGGCTGAGACCAGGTGCATTTTTATTCTCAATGTGATCATCCGTGTATCGTGATTGATCAAGTGATTCCATGACTTAAAAGATGACTCATGAAAAATGTTGAACCTGTTGAAGTAACTTCTCCACTTTTTCCACGATGCTTTTCCTGGCTTATCTACTGTGACCCCTGAGTTCATATGTATTGTTTTATACTGCAGACAAGTGTGAAAAGTAAGATGGCGTCCCTCATTTGAATTTGCATTGCTTCCTTTGGAAGAAGGAGGTTGTCACTCAGGATAAAATGACGTGAAGTGCGAGAACTGTCAAGCAACTTGCCTTCTCTGGTCTTAATTGTTGAAATTTGTGCATTTCTTACATTCAGTTGTCTATAAACATAAAAATGGAGAATTGAGATATATATGTAGATTATTTTTAAGAATCCTAAGTTCAATCATCATTTTTGAGTCCTTAAAATAAATATCTTAGCCAGGCACGGTGGCACATGCCTGCCATTCCAGCGGCTCAGGAGGATCGCAAGTTCGAGATCAGAGGCAGTCTGTGTAATTTAGCAAGTTGTTGTTGTTGTTAGGTGCCATCAAGTCGGTGTCCGACTCATAGCGACCCTCATAGGGTTTTCAATGGCTGCTTTGGGATTGCCTTGGGAGTGGATTGCCAGGCCCTTCTCCCAATTTAGCAATACCCTGTCTCAAAAAGCAAAAACAAATGGGCTGGGGGCGCAGCTCAGTGGCAGAAAGTTTTGCAAAGTATGTGCATGGCCGTGGGTTCAGTCCCCAGTAATAAACAAGTAAACAAAAGTATTAAAAATGAGAGCAAAAAGGTGATTTTAGTTATTTAGTCTTGCTTTTGTTTTTGTAGTGCTGGGGCTTGAACCCAGGGTCTTGTGCATGCTAGGCAAGTGCTACTCCTGAGCTACAGTCACAGACTGTAGACACTGAAGTGGGCAGAGAGATGAGGATTCATTCTGACTAATAAAATGTGATAATGCAATACTTTCCACATATTTCATGTTAATGTTTACTTTTAACATTTTAAATGCAATGAGACCAAGACTTGACAAAAAGACAGAAGGAATACTGTGCATATGTAAAATGTGTTATGCATCAGAGGACAACAATTTATTGTTCCATTGAAATACATATGCACCAGAAAGTCTTGATGTAACTTAAGCAACCAAACACAAGGACTGAATTTCAGAAATGGATTCATCTCGGAGACACTAGACATTTTATTAATTTAAGTGCCTTAACAATCTTCCAAACCACTGACAAGTGATCTCTCAACTAATGTTCCATATTTACATAGAGTAGAATCTAGTATTTTAAAAACACACACAGTCAAAATATATCATGAAATGAATAGGCTTGTTTCGTTTAATGGTCAGAAATACTTTTCCTCAATTTCAGATATGTGCTTCACATATTTCTAATAAAGAACTGAGGCACACAAACACATTTATTGACGGCTTGCTTGCATGATGGTGGTTATTACAGACTTCAAAATATGCTTAAACTCATATATATGTGTATGTGTATATATGTGTATATGTGTGTGTGTGTATATATATATATATATATATATATATATATATATATATTTATATGACAAATGATTGAATGTTTTCATGGTGTCTGTAAAAATAAAATGAAATTTAAAGCTAAGAGAAACATTAGGACATTAACCTGTTGATTCTTCCATATTTGACACATTGTTGGAATTTTTAATTAACACTTCTTTGGACACTGAAAGAAATTGGATTGATAGAAAAATATTTAATATGTTTTCAAGTGGAAGACACGGGATTCATCTTCAATCCCGTGTTCAGGGATCTGAAATAGAGCTGTGACCATAACTGGGAGACATCCTGGTTTGAATCTTCCTGTGCCCATGAATTCCACTTGTGATTCTTTTTTTTTTTTTTTTTTTTTTTTGGTACTGAGGGTTGGACCCAGGCCCTCGTGCTTGCATGCTCTGCAAGTGCTGGACCACTGAGCTGCACCCCCAGCCCATTTTTTTACTTTTTGAGACAGGGTCTTGCTAAGTTGCACAGACTGCCTCTGGTCTCAAACTTGTGATCCTCCTGCCTCCATCTCCCGAGCCGCTGGGATTACAGGTGTGCACCACTGTGCCCAGCTTGTGATTAATACTTTAAGTTTACAGCTCCTAAGTTGAACCAGGATGGCAGGGATCATCGGGCCTGTGACGAGGGTGACGAGGCTCCACCCCTGCATCTCCAGCACTGAGTGCTCAGATTGGACAATAGGTAAGTGACCGACCCTAAAGTCCCGCAGCTGATAATGAGCAGGAATTTTGCTGAAGCATCAATATAAACTCTTGGCATGCAGGATTTACAGAAATGGATCCTTTAGCTTCATGATACAGGCTGACTTGCAGATCTCCTCAGCCTGGTTCGGTTATCTGTTGGTTGGTTGGTTGGCAGGTTTCCTATTCATCATTGTAGAGGGCATTTCTTGTCATTGAGCATCCCTACGAGACTGTATCTTTTTTGCCTCGGCACTAACAAGAGATCCTGACAACATCTTTGCCTTCCCTGTGGATTGGACTATGCCCTTTAGTGGTTGCTACTACTCTGGAAATCTGCAAAAGTCCCAAAACATATCCATTGCAAAAATCAAGACTCTATTCTCGTAGCAGGCATTTGCACAGTTCCGCTAGTTCATAGGGTATTTCTAATTATCTAATTAACTTTGTCTTTTAAATCATCACGATGCTATGTTTATGGAACATGGAGTGGGGCGTCCTAGGCTTTCCACGTAAACCACCGATTTGTGAGTGCCTGTGATATTTCATTTCAAAATAGGCAATTGCATGTTGAGGAACAATGCCAGTACGATTATATGGAAACACTGAGAAGCAGCAGGGTGTGTGAGTCAGCCTAGGAAGACAGCAATTCCTCAAAATCAAGACTCATGCGCAAATGATTTTGGGTTAATTAAAACACAGCTTGACCCTATTGCCCTACTGACCTCAGTGGACGGGTCAGACCTGGGTCAGAAACTCCCTGACGTGGCCTATCAGCAAATAAGCTGTAAGTGCTGCCAGCATGATTTTACAATCAAAGCAGGAGAGAGGCCTCCTGTGCTTGAGAAAACGATGTTCATTTAACAGGTTCAGAATCAAAGCCACGGATACGCCTGTAGCATATAAGCTAAATCACAACACCGAGTCCAGTCGGATCCCGAATAATATCCAAAGTTCACCGGGGTTCTCTTTCAGGACGTGACATGATAAAAGGAGCTAACTTTAGAGAGAGAGAGGGAGAGGGAGAGAGAGGCGCAGGAGGAAGAAGAAGAAACATACATATAATCAATTAATTGTTGTTGTTGTTGTTAGGTGCCGTCGAGTCGGTATCCGACTCATGGCGACCCTCTGTACAACAGGGGAAACACTATTGTCAGTGCTTCTCTGCTGTTCATAGGGTTTTCAATGGCAGATTGATTTTTGGGAGGGGGTCACCAGGTCCTTCTCCCAAAATCAATTAATAAATGCAACTAATTCACCTGTCCCTTGAAGAACTATTAGACACATGTTTGTGAGTTATTCTTTCGAAAAGGTATTCACGAGGCTGGGTGCACATGCTCATTTCCATTGCTCGCTATGCATAAGTTAATTACCGATACAGAAATTAAACACTGTAATATAATGCTTCAACTCAGCAACACACGGCAACATGAATTTGTGTGTATGTGTGTGTGTGTGTGTGTGTGTGTGTGTATGTGTGTGTGTGTGCAGACAGCATGCAAACCCAGATATGAAGTGAGGCCATAAACGTGAAATCTAGGGGACTTGGTGCATGGGCCCCCTCTGTTGGTCCTGGTGGTTGGGGTGGAGATGGTTTTGCTGGTGTGACTTGAGTGAGGTAGTGAGAGCGTGGGAAGAAGGGAAACAAAACAAAACAAAACTACAAAATGCAGTAAAAAACGTGGAGCTGACTGTTAATATTTCCAAATAACGTTGTCTACTTCCTCTTCCTCCAATACAAAACAAAGCAAAACTGAAGATGCATACGCAGCTAGGTGCAATGGGCAAAAGGGCATAATTTCCCAAGAATGAGGAGGGAGGGGTGGCTGCAGTGAGGGATGGGGTTTACTTTGATGGATGGAGGCACATGACTGTGTGCATGTGTAGGTAACCTGCGGATAGAAAGCATCGCGTAACTTTGAAGGTGTATAGTAAGTATGTGTATTAGTCAGTGTTTCATCGCTGTAACAAATTCCTCAAAGCAACCTAACTTTATATAATATAAAAATGAGGTTTATTTAGCTCACTGTTTTGGAGGCTGAAAGTCCAAATGGTGTGGTATGAGCTCTCGCCAAGGCATCCCTTCTGATTGCTTCAGCTCACAGTGGAAGGCAGAGGAAGGAAGATGGGCCAGATGAAACACTGCATCTTTTTCTAGAGCTAGAGATTGAACATGGGGCCCTGCACATGCCAATCATGTGCTCTTCCACTGAGCTACACCCCCAGCCCTCGGGAGTGCATCTGGAAACAGGACCTCAAACTCAGAGGTCGGGCTCAGACTTTTATAACAACCCTCTCCTGGGAACTAAACAGGGTCCCACAAGAAACACCGTAATCCCTTCCAAGCCTAGTGCCCCAATGACCTAAGGACCTCTCTCTAGGCCCCACCTCTTAAAGGTTCCACACCACCTCTCAACATTGCTACCTGGGGGACAAAGGTCCAGACACCTGGACATCTGGGGAAACAAAGCGCATCCACACCATAGTAATATGAATGAATGCATGAATATTTTGAACAGTGCCATGAGTTCATTGGCTGTCAATCACAACTAGGTCTGCTCTTACTAAGGAGGACTCCTATGAATCCACTTCTGTGACCTCATTAACCTAAGCCCCTTCTGGAGAGCATGAGGAAGGATTTGCACCTCTTAGTCAATCCCCTCTCCCTGTGCAGCCATAAATGGGTCCTGTCTTCCTGTGTTCAGGACTCCAAAACCACTAAGTAGTTAAGAATAAAAGCAGAGAACCCCTTTTATCTGCAAGACTTATGACTTTTTTTTGTATATGTGTGTGGTACTAGGGGTTGAACCCAGAGCCTCAAAAACGCTTTGCAAGGGCTCTACCTCTAAGGTGCACTCCCAGCCCCTTTATTTTATTTTATTTTATTTATCTTGAGATAGAGTATTCCTAGGTCACACAGGCCACCTCTGGCCTCAAACTCTTGACCCTCCTGCCTCTGCCACCCATGTCCCCAGGATTACAGGCATGCACTACTGTGCCCAGTTAAGGCTCATGATTTTAAAATCTTTTTTCAGTGCCAGCAAATGAATTTTGACATAAATCGATCAAGTTGTGGCTCTGGGCTGTTTGTTGCAAAAAACAAACTTTTATCAGTGAAAAGATAGCAAATCACTATGTGATAAAAGGCTTTATTCTTTCTTTCAGAATAATCCTATAAACATTCCCAACATACTGAATTCGAAGTTGAAGCCATCTTGTTCTCATAATTTATCCAAATAAAAATCTAAATGGCTGACTTTATAAACGAATGCTCAGAATGGCTGGTTTATTTATTTATTTTTTGTCTTGTTGGGAATCAACTCTTAGAGCCCTGCACATGCCAGGCAGGTGCTCTACCACGAAACTACATCCCAAGCCCTGGTTTGTCTCTTAGCAACAGTTACACAGTGGCAAACCATCCTCCTAGTACTTTCAATTGCACGTCTAATCTTCACCTCTTAGCATTGTAAAGATCTTTAAACAAATCATATATATCTTGAAGCAATGGCTGGTATGTCCTTCTCCAAAGGACTATATTTAATAGTGAGAGCTGCCTCTAATAGCAATCAAACACATGTGTCCTCAGTGGGTTTTGCAGACACACGGAGCTAAAACAGAGAAAGCCTCCAATTGTTCCTTCTGGTCAGATGCTTTGGTTTCTTCACCTTGGAAAGGAGTCGACTGATGGGTTTCTAAAGTATCGCCATGTATGAACGTTGGTCAGCACTCCTGCACAGAGAAGCCAGAGTGGACCCGGCAATCCTCCCACAGAGGCCTTCCCTAAGAATTCAGCCTTCACCACAGGACGCGGGGAGTCTAAGTGAAGGGCCAGGGGAATTAATTCACCGTGGGCTCTGCAGATGGTATAAACAGGTGCACTGTTTTCTTGGAGGGCTTAGGTTGTCTTGTGGGTCACCCTGGGGGCAGGGGTCATGCCTCTGCTGCAGCGTCTGGTATGCCTGGCAAACCCCGGCAGCCTTGGTGGGCAGGGAGCAAAAGGAACGCATTCTTTATGAAATTTACGGGCTGCAGAAGACAACTGCGCTGGTTCCTGCTGCCCGTTATTGAAAACACATGAAAGCTGGTGCCGGAACAGGAAGTTCAGTTCCCGGGGTCCTGAAAGTGAACGCACAGGAACCCTAAGGAGATCTGGGAAATGTCAGGCTTGTACCACATCATCAGCTGACTGCTGCCCGGCTGCTGGGGGGAGGACCAACACCAGATTACGCTCCAGGGGCACATGGAGCGTTTGACCACAGATTCTATAGGAACAAAGATGTTGAATTTGAGTGGCTGGCCAGGCACAGTGGCGCAAGCCTGTAATCCCAGCAACTGGGGAGGCAGCCGGTGAAGGATCCTGGCAACCTGCCTCAGGATTAAAACAAAATAAAAGGAGCTGAAGGTGCAGCTCAGTGGTGGAGCGCTTGCAAAGAACGCACGAGGCCCTGGGTTTGGCCATCTGGTACTACACAAAAAAAGAAATAAACAAAAATAAATAGACAATAAATGAATGTGACTGGGAGCTATACTTGATAGATGTGACACCTGCAGAAAGTACTGCAAACGTTTCAGGTCTGCCTGGGAATAAATGCAGAAATCTCCATCTATTTTGTTTATGGCATCTTTTCCAATTGGAAGTTCCATACAATGTTGAGTTGAAGAGGCTTCTACTGCTGCCTGATCATGTCCACATTAGGGACTTCACCGAGACTGCCAACCAGTCCCATCATGTCAGTATCGCAGGTAGATGGACCCTGTAAACCCACACAGCTATCTCTCATCTACTGTTGCTGCTACTCCTGTTGAAGAATAACTATGAGGCAATGCATCCTGGGAGTTTTCAGTCCGCTTATGAAGCTGTAAAGAAGGTTTTCAATAGCCGTTTGGAGAACTTCCATGAATAACCTGGGCTTTCAATCGGTCAGGTGAAACTCTGAGATATATGAAGTACACAGCCCTTAACATGCATGGCTCAGCACACGAGGGTGCCCCTTAGTTCATTATTATCCATATCCACCTGTCCACTCCGACTTCCTATTGGCTGACGAGCTGTAGAAGCACCTGGAGGCTAAAGCACCCACTGACTTCTCCATGTCCTCATAAAAGGGGTCACTGAGAACAGAAGGCTGCAGCTCCACCTCAGAACACCACCTCATTAGTTTGGACCGTTATAAAGTCATCGGGCTTCCCTGGGCCCCCGTTTCTTCACTTAAAAGGAGGAACTTGTACCATGGGTGATCCCTGCTATTCTTTCCAATTCTGACTTTCTAGGATTCTGTGACTGCGAGTGGCCTCCTAGCATTTGGACATTACCCTGGGAGTCCAGTTATACCGATTAGGTGATACTAAGATTTGTACCACCTGCAGCCGTAGTCCTGTGGCACATGATCCCATCAGATCTTGGAAGCTAAGCAGGGTCAGCCCTAGTTGATACTTGGCTGGGAGACTGCCTGGGAACACCAGATACTGTAGGCTTGGGAGAAGGACATGGCAACCCAATCCCAAAAATCAATCTGCCATTGAAAACCCTATGAACAGCAGGGAAGCACTGACAATAGTGTTTTGCCTGTTGTACGCATGGTTGCTATGAGTCGGACACTGACTCGATGGCACCTAACAACAACAACAACAAGATTTTTACCATTAATTGCTTACGATGGCATGCAAAATACAACCCCCCCACCCTTTGTGGTTATGCAAGGGAACTCACATATACTATGGAAGCCCTCTGCCAGTGAGCTACACTTATGCCTCTGATTGATACTTCCCACTCTTTCCCCCTTGCTTGAATGGTCTCCAGATGATTAACAGCAGTTTTCAGAATTCCAGACCAACCTTTGTAAGACTCATTCAAAAAACAATATTTTAGTGAAATGTGTTAATTCTGAATGCATTGTGGGTCACCTGAGTATCACTGAAATAACTGTATAACCTAAAGTAATCACTCTACGATGCACTGCCCACGGCCAATTGACAGGCATTTTCTTATCTGTACAATGTTGGGTGCTTTATGTTAGGCTTAGCTAGGCACTGCAGCTCAACATGGGAATACAATAATGTAGTAATGTCTGATTGTGATTCATTGTCTTATTCTTATCAGTATTTAGAAAAATGTGTAGCATAGAGTAGAAAGCACATTAAGTTTATCACCCAAGAGCCAAGTATGAAAAGAAAAGTTTCTAATTGTTAAAGTAAGTGTTTCACACGACTGGGAAACAGTGTTAAAAGGTGGAATGGGGAGGAGAATCAATGTAGAGGGATAAGGGCAGAGAGGATAGTCTCAATGTAAACAACACAACTTCATGAGTACATGAGAAAAATAGGGGGATATAACCTAAATATGCATATGAGTTTTACTATATTATTATCTAAAAGCTTCCACAAACCTTGTAAGTTGACAAAAGTGTAACCAAAAGTGATGTAATAGTTGCATAATGGCAAAAGCCAATGCTGTATTACTCTGTATCCACCATCATTTACCAATAAGGGAGAAAAAAATGAGTGGGAAAGTATTCAATATGACTATTGAAGGAAACACACAATGTAAAAGTGATAAATACCAATGCTTTCATTTGTTTCACTAACAAAACATTTGAGATGCGTGAATACCTACTGTTTAAGAGTGTGTGGTGGATGTAAATTGTACATTCGTAAGCTTTTTGGCAATATGTATCAAGTCCCCAAAATATGTATACACTCTTCATTTGCCACTTTCACCACTGGAAATTATCCAACTGATATTAAACATTAAATGACAACATAGTATCAAATAATAGCAGAAAGACATTTGTCCAACTCTTAGTCAAAACACAGCCTAAAATGGAAAACATGTAGCAATACAAAAATGAGTAATTGAAAATTCTTATGGCATATTATGCAGGTGTTAAAATGTTTAATCTTATGACAAGATAAAATGAAAAATTGATTAATAGATTTTCATAAATATAGGATGAATACAAATGAATGCAATGGATATGTAAGGAATAATGAAGAAATAATGTGAGAGTTCCACATACCAGATTATAATTGCTGGCATGGCACAGTGTCGTGGAGTGTTTTGTTCTGTTGGACATAGGATCGCTATGAGTTGGACCCAACTCAACAGCACCTAACAAGAAGAGCATCAACGTATGTATTTTATGTTATTAAATTATTAGTAGTATTAGCCAGGCACAGTGGCTCACACCTGTAATCCCAGTGGCTGGGGAGGTGGAGGCAAAAGGATCGCAAGTTCGAGACCAGAGGTAGTAGGTTCGAGACCAGAGGTGGTCTTCATAACTTAGGGAGACCCTGTCTCAAAAAGCAAAAAAATGGCAGCTGGGCGTGGTGGTGCACTCCTGTAATCCCAGCGGCTTGGGAGGCAGAGCCAGGAGGATCGCAGGTTCGGGACCAGAGGAAGTCTGCGTAACTTAGCGAGACCCTGTCTCAGAAAATAAGGAAAAAAAATTAAAGGGCTGGGGGTGCAGCTCAGTGGTCCAGCATTTGCAAAGCATGCAGGTGTGAGGCCCCAGGATCAACCCCCAAGTACCACACACACACACACACAAAAAAAAAAAAAGTAAAAAAAAGGGCTGGGCATGCAGTTCGGTGGTGGTCCAGCACTTGCAAAGCATGCAAGCAGGAGGCCCTGGGTTCAACCCCCAGTACCGCAAAAAAAAAAAAAAAAAAAAAAAGTAGTATTAAATTATTTCTTATTAAATTCATTTTATTTAATAACTATGTTTGCCTTCCCAACATTCATGCAGGAAGTTAGCATGGCCACAAATGTTTTCTGATACCTGCTGTCAAAGTTTGTGCGTAATACAAGGTAATGTAGATGACAGCACAGAACCAGCCTGTAGCTCTCTACTGAATTTATGCCTGTCAATTACTCTGTACAGATAATATGTAAATTGTCCTTAATAAATCACCATGAGAACACAGAAGTTACACAGGAGACACAGTGAAATATAATCTACGTGGTCAAGATTTTGACGAGACACACTAGAGCCACCCGTAAACAGGTGTAGTTACACCCTTTCACCCCGTGGAGTGACTGATCTTATACATTTATGGAATGAGTGACTCCTCCCTTTGGTTTTGGTGATGGGGCTGTGACCACATGAGTGATATCAGACACAGGATTGCCTAAAACCCAGATAATCAGACCACAAACAGGCAAGCACGGTGGCTGACTCTGCTGTGGCAAAGGACTATGAATACGAACAAAACCACGTGATATTGATGATTGGCTCTTGTTTAACAGGCTCCATCTTAAACTACAGTAGGCACCCACATGTACGTGTACTTTGGTTCTACTTTTCAAAACTGCGGGCTCACAATTTTTCTTCAAAATATTTGGAAGTGCCCCCAAAACATTTGGAAGTGCTCATGATGTAAAGCTAAGTTTATATCTTTAGCTATCTGGGAGTCTTGTCTGACTGATGAGTGAGTAGGAACAGATGTTAATCATTAAAATCACTGAGTAATAGTTGTATTACATCTTATACATAAAACTACCATTAATTTTCCCCATGGCACGGTGACATTGGACTATAGCATACTTTCATAGATGGGGAAAGCTGAAGAATTAAATAACAGGTTTGTAGAATTTTCTGGTCTTCATTAAACACTGATTTAGCTCAGTTGGTAGAGCGCTGCTCTGCAATCTCTGAGGTCCCAAGTTTGGTTCCCAGCACAACAAAAATGGGAGAAGGACGTAGCAACCCACTCCCAAGGCAATCCCAAAACAGTCAGCCACTGAAAACCCTATGAGGGTCGCTATGAGTCTGACATGACTCGACGGCACCTAACAACAACAACATAAAACTCTGAAGACAATGTATTGACTCATACTTTTGTTAACCCACAAGTCAATGAGTACGAACTAGAAATTAAAGCAAAAATTGCTCTTCTTACCTGCTACCCTCCATCTCCCTATGGTCTGAGTGGCAACCAATGTGTTCTGCCTAGTAGATACTACTCTGGGTACACATGTCAACATGTGTATAATTGCATTAAGTATACATAACAATCTTAGCGTTTCTTTATGCTGATCTGTGGTTCTGTAACCAGTGCCATACTCTTGGTCACTTAGGGAGTTCTTACTTTTACAAGACGGTATTGCAAAGAATTATTTTGTGCATTGATCTTGTGTTACTGTGGTAACAATTTCTGAAAAATGTAATAGAATTCTTTGGTCCAGGCATATAAGTTTAAATGAATATTTCCTCAAATTGCACTCTGAATGCACTAATAGTCTACAAAAATGCCAGTTTTTCTCATACCATCTCCAATATTGTACATTAACTCTCTTTGCTGAGGTTTTTTCTTTTTCCAGTCTGCTATGTTAAAATAAGGAAACACTGCTCAGTTTAAAGTCAGGAAAGGTATGCATCAAGCCTGTATCCTTTCACCACACCTTTAATTTCTACGCTGAGCAAATAATCCAGGAAGCTGGACTTTATGAAGAACAGTGTGGCATCAGTATTGGAGGAAGATTCATTAACAACCCACGTTTCTCAGATGACAAAATTTTGCTTGCTGAAAGTGAAGAGCATTTACAACATTTACTGATGAAGATCAAGGAACACAGCCTTCAGTATGGACTGTGCCTCAACATCAACAAAACAAAAATCCTTAGAACTGGCACAGTAAGCAACCTCATGACAAATGGAGAAAAGATTGAGTTTGTCCGTGATTTTACTTTGCTTGGTTCTCCAATCAGGACCTGAGGAAGCAGTCAAGAAATTAAAAGCTGCATTGCATTGGGAAAAGCTGTGGTAAAACATGTGAAGGTTTTGAAAACTAAGAATGTCACAGTGAAGACAAAAGTGTACCTGACTCATGCCATGGTGTTTTCAGTCGCATTATATGGCTGTGAAAGCTGGACATTAAATAAGGAAGACAGGAGAAGAACTGATGCTTTTGAATTATGGTGCTGGAGATGAATATTGAATATACCCTGTACTGCCTAAAGAACCAACAGATCCATCCTAGAAGTGGTGCGACCACAGTGCTTCTTGGAAGCAAGGATGGCTAGACTGCGTTTTATGTATTTTGGATATGTAGTCAGGAAGGACCAATTCCTAGAGGCAGATAACATGTTTAGGAGAGTGGTGAGTAAGCAAAATAAGGAAGACCCTCAACTAGATCGATTGACACCGTGGCTGCAACAATAGTCTTAAACATAAAAAAAGATCATGTGCATGGTACAGAATCTGGGAGTGTTTTGTTCAGGTGTACACAGGGTTGCTATGAGTCAGACCTGATTCAATGGCACCTAACAACAATAAGATAAAATGGTATCTTTGTTCTGTTGTATTTTTACTGTGAGCATTTCTTTAGAAAGGCTTCGATGTGCAATTTATAATCCTGAGAATTGTTTGTTGTATCTTCTGTTCCTTTTTCTGCTGGGTTTGCCTTTTTCTTATGAATCTATAAAATCTTATATGTAATTGTGTATGTCTGATAGAGTTATACATTTTAACCTTATAATCATCAAATATCCTACATGTCACACATAGCCACGGCATCATAACAGAAAAAGAAAAGTCCGGAATTCTTGTATATTTATGGTGTACCTGAAATACAGTATGTAGAACTTGAAGAATGATCTAAGAAGGTCTCAAAGCCTCCAACAAAACTTGGCCCTCAATTCTCACCCAAGATGGCTTATATGTAAGTGAGAAGGAATCATTGCCAAGTGTCCTGGCTGACCAATAGATAATTGTCAGCTCATGTGAGGAATTCTTAACAGAAGTCTCCCAACAAATGGAAAAAATAGCTGCTTTTGGAAGAGGCAAAGCTATTTTTAACACAGTCCAAATGACTAGTTAGTCTCTTCCCACTTTCTAAATTAGCATTATTGGTATTTTGAGAAGTAGGTTTAGTTGGAGACAAGCTTTCTAAAAAAATCTAAACAAATGACCTGTAAGAAATGAGATGAATACTTCAGTCCCGAATATGTGCTTATATTACTGATGTGCGAGCTTTGTGTTACAGGGGTGCAGAATGCTTTGACACTTCTTCAGCTTGCACGACACGTAAACAAATCTAACTTCCCATCATTCTCCGATGTTTACCAAGTGGGACTGTTTTCTATGTCAAGAAGTGTTTTTGCATCATCTGTTATTTTCTGTGGTCCCTCCCTTAATTTATCTGCCATTTGGAAACAACCTTTCCATGGAAAAGGAAGAACACATCTTTCTGCCACGATTACAGAAGTCACTGGTTATGGCTCTGCCTGTTATTTTCCCTGCGTAACACTAGCTTCATATTTCCAGACATCGGTTCGAACAGAACACAGAGGCACCCAGCCTTCCACAGAAGTGACAAAAGCATCCAACACAGAATCGGGGCCAGGTCTGATGGATTCAAATTGAATTGAGTTAAACTTGGAAAAAGAAAAACACAGCAGAATGGCTTTCCACTGCTCCACATTTCTTTAAATGAACATCAGAAAACTCAAAACAAATGTAGAGCTGTGATTTAATGCATCACTGGCAGAGAATAATAAAACCAGTTGACCTTGGGTTATATTAGTTGAGTCTTAGTCACTTGGTTTGCTCTGAATGCATTGTAGAGCTTCCTTGAATAAACACGATTTGAGTGCAATTAGTCATTCCTTGAAAAATATTCTCAACCATTAAAAACCATACATTCAATGAAATATGTTATTTAGTTACAAACAATAAAACCTACACCCTTGTCGATCAGGTAGCAACCATTTCCCAACCTATAGTTACAACTTGGTGGCAACAATGTATTTGTTCCCACATGCCTTCAGCACTTGAAACATAATGAAACTGATCCAGGGCCAAGTGAACCGTTTGATTTTGCAGAGGCCATTTACTTATGTTCATGATCCACTTGTTATACACTGCTAATACTTCTGCCTAGCTGTCCATATGGGGCTGGGATTTAGCTCAGTTGGAAGAGCGCTGCTCTACAGTCCCTGAGGTCCCGAGTTCCATTCCCAGCACCGCAAAAATGGGAGAAGGATGTGGCAACCCACTCCTGAGGCAATCCTGAAACAATCAGCCATTGTAAACCCTGTGAGGGTCGCTATGAGTTGGACCGGACTCAAGGGCATCTAACAACAGTAACAACCTGCAAACCTGTGAAAATGAATGGTGAAAATTCTTTTTTTTTTACTTCCAGTACCTGTTGAACCCATGGCCTTGTGCATGCTAGCCAAGCCCTCTATTACTGAACGGTACCCCCCAGGCCCCCTTCTTTCAAATGTTATATTTTGAGACAGGGTCTTGCTAAATTGTGCAGGCTGCCTCTGGCCTTGAAGTTCGGACCCTCCTGCCTCAGCCTCCTGAGTTGCTGGGTTTGTTCCCTTGGCTATGGCATGAAAATTCTTTTGCTTACAAGGTATAGAGAACACAACGGTGTAGCTCACTATATTCAGAGGTGCAAAGAAGTTTCATTGAAATCCAGGAAAAATGGGGTATCCAGTACTAAGGAGATGTGGGTGCCCGAGAGATCAGCTATGTTTCTACCAGACTGGTAGCTTTTGCGAAGCCAATCTGTAAACAGAGACCCCCAAACAGATCTTATTTGGTCTTATTGTCCAGCCTTCAAGTTAGACGCAAGTCTTAGAGATGGTCTTCAACATGATGGGAAAATAATGGCAATCCTTTAAGACTTTCCATGGACCATGCCATTATATTTACAGAGCAAGAATATGAATATAAAATGGCCTTTATTTGGACAGAGAGATATCAGTCTTGTCATCTCATCAGGCAATTCATTGAGTTGTAGTTCATGTCAGTCACCCCTTATTGATCTGAATAGGGGACTCATTTAGTCTATACATGTTGTTGTTGTTAGGTGCCGTTGAGTCGAGTCCGACTCATAGTGACCCTATGTACAGCAGATCGAAACACTTGCCGATTCTGTGCCAGGCAAATGATCTTATTTATGTTTAAGCCCACTGTTGCATACACTGTGTCAATCCATCTGGTGGAGGGTTTTCCTCTTTTGCGTTGACCTGCCACTCTCCCAAACATGATGTCCTTCTCCAGGGATTGATCTCTCCTGACTACATGTCCAAAATATGTAAGACGCAGTCTGGCCATTCTTGCTTCCAAGGAGCACTCTGGTTGCACTTCTTCCAGGACAGATTTGTTGGTTCTTTTGGCAGTCCATGGAATAGTCAATAGATGTCTCCAGTACCACAATTCGAAAGCATCCATTCTTTTGTCTACCCATGTGGAGGTGTCCAAAATCTGGTTTCCTGGGCCACTGAGTAAAGTTGAATCATTGGGGGTCACACATAAATTATATGACATAGTGCATGTACATAATAAAACTTTTAAAAATATATTTTTATTATACAGTTTACGGAAATGAGAACAATGAAAAACTGGTGGGAAAATCTGGCCTTGCTTTTGCAGAACAAGTCTAGTCACATCTGCTTCGATGGAGGTGGTCAGAATTCTTAGTGAATTGCATCTAGAAATAGGCTGAATCAGATTTTAGAAAATCTTGCCTGAAACTGCTGCATTTTTCTTGCCATGTTGCCCAAAACTCAAGTCATATCTGATATATTCTTGAGTGACTTAGAAGAGCTTTGAATCACTTCGAATTCAACTTGAGGATACTCCACTGGCCAGATGGCAGGCAATGGTGCTAACCTGACCCATGTTAACCATTGGTATTCACCTGACAGACGCTACCGACTGTGACATCTCTGTGCTTATTTGAAGGTTAGAATTTCATACTGCTGCACAGTACCAGTAGGTTGTAAAGAAGCCTTATGTGTTGTTCTGTACATACGCACAGTGCCACTTGGGAACTTCAAAACTGGAATAGCACATGAGATCATAAAGAAAACCAATGCCCCACACCAAATGATGTTAGTAGATTTTATGTGGCCACATTACTAGCTGTCGTGGGCCACAAGCGTGAGCTGCACGTTGGACATGCCTAGCCTAGAGGGGTGTATTCACTTTTGTATCCTCCAAGTCCACAAGCAAGCTCATCTGGACACATTTGGTTTTAAGTCTAAGAAACCAAGCTGGATTCTCCCTCCACGAAGAAGACTTCTCTGTACTTGAACTAAAGAACTAATGTGAAATACTTCAAATTTGAGCTCAAAGTACTTCTTTGAAGCATTAGTTTTCCATTTTTCTGTCTATCGGGGTAATAGATTTATATATGGAATGGACACTGCCTTGAGGAATTGGGAAACATAAGGCTCCGGGAATTGATGAAATATGAATAGAGATGCTTCAACACATGGATGCAGCACTGGAAATGCTCACTTATTTATGCCAAGAGATTTGGAAAACAGCAACGGGCTGGAAGAGATCCGTATTTGTGCCTATTCCCAACACAGGGTATCCAACTGAATGTGGAAATTATTGAATAATATCATTAATATCACATGCAAATAAAATTTTGCTGAAGATCATTCAAAAGTGACTGCAGCAGTATATAGATAAGGAACTGCCAGAAAATCAACCCACATATAGAAGAGGGAGTGGACCCAGGGACATCGTTGCTGATGTCAGGTGGATATTAGCCAAAAGCAGAGAATATCAGAAAGATGTCTGTCTATGTTTTATTGACTATGCAAAGGCATTTGACTGTGTGGATCATAACAAATTATGGACAACACTTTGAAGAATGGGAATACCGGAGCACTTAATTGTATTCATGAGGAATCTGTACATGGACCAGAAGGTGGTCATTTGAACAGAAAAAGGAAACACTGCCTGGTTTAAAGTCAAGAAACGTCCTGAGTCATGGGGATGACAGGCATTAGCCTGTAATGTCATTTCATAACTATGGTAGTTTCACAGCCCTAACAACCCTGTGTGCTCTGCCTATTCGCTCTGTTGTTCTCTCTCAATTTATATTTTAAAAAGGTCTTCCTGGCTCTTAGCCAGGTAACTTATTATACAGAAGGAAGGAAAACAAGTTTCTATTAGCTGCCATTTTCTTTTTCTCCCTTATTAACATTTTAAAAAGTGAGACTGATTTTTGTCAAATTTGGCACTAACAAAATCTTGCAGAAATTAGCATTTTAAAACTTTTCTCCAAGACAAGGCTGATTCCAAGTAGGACCTTTGGCACGAGAGTGTCCAAGAGAACCCTCCAATCTCTATTCCATCAATCAGCTGTCAGACAATGGGTACCAGCCACACAACTGCTCAGAAGCAAGAAGAGCCAGAAAGAGTATGGCTGTATTCACAAAGAAAGAAGATCTTCTACTGCTGTCTTCTTACGGACTTGCAGAACACCGTGGAAAAGCTTCCTGGTACTCTTCATTTCTCAGGTGTGCTGATTTTCTAGACTCCTGGCACCACTAGGCAGCATGATGTTATAGAGATGTACATACACACACACACACACACACACACACACACACACACAGAGTCATGTATCATGTACATGCACAATAATAGGTACACATAGTTGATTCACATTACTTGTAGTTATGTTCTATGAAGTCTCACCTGAGCCTCCAATTATTAAATTCTGAACCACTGCTCTATGGGAAGCAGAGGGTTAGGTGCCTACAAGCTTCCGGTCACAGCATTTTCATCAATCAATCATTACAGGGCCTTGTGACACGTGCTTCTGTTTAAAGATGCCCTACTTAATACATATCACGGATCACTTATACAACAACATCCTCCGGCCTGACCAAAGTTCTTCTAACATGCCTGTTCTCTCTGAATGGCACACTGCAGCCTTTCTGTGCCTAGGAGGATCAGACACCACTTCAACACTACGCTTTGGTATGATTTGAAACAGCAAAATTACTAAGAAAAAACATAACAATGCCCATAACATGGGCATGATGCATTGAACAATTTCACCACTCTGTGCAAATCTCTGGATTGCTATCGAAGTACTGTAAGAACTGATGTTAACATTATAAATAAAGTTTACCAAGGCAGCAAATGTGCAAATCTGGAGTCTGTAGATTATAAGGATGGACTGGACATACTCACTGCCATAGACAGGGAGCTTTCTAAATGTTGGACACCGACCTGAACCATCTTTGCTCTGATGGAGATGGCATCATGGCTCAGACACTGGGTAATCTATAGACTAAATTATTTTTAAACTTCTTTAAGTAATGTTGTTGTTGTTAGGTCCTATTAAGTCAGGTCCAACTCATAGCGACCCTATGTACAACAGAACGAAACACTCCCTGACACTGTGCCATGCCTGGCATTATGTCAGTGCTTCTCTGCTATTCATAGGGTTTTCAATGTCGGGTTGATTTTTGGGAGTGGGTTGCCGGGTCCATCTCCCAAGCCTACAGCACCCGGTGTTCCCAGGTGGTCTCCCATGGAAGGACTGACCAGGCCGATCCTGCTTAGCTTCTGAGATCTGATGGGATCGGGTACCAGAGAGGTACTGCTACAGACTCTTTAATTTATAGAGGTCTTTTAGTTATAGGTTTTTTTTAACACTTGTACTCTTCATAAAATAGATGAAATTAATAAAAGTAGGGTTTTTCCACTTGATGGTTTTCCTTAATTGTACACATTCACGTTTCAGTTAAGTACCAGGAACCCAGAAAGCATGCCATTTAGATTCTGCAACCGTCCTTCCCCCTGACCCCAAGCTGTCTCTTTCTCCAGGTCCTCTTGTAGGACAAGAGGGTGCTAGCACCTCTCTGGGCAAACATCACACACAAGTCCTTCCTCCCCATCATTCCTGATCGCATTGCAGTGTGAACAAGTCTACTACAGAGCAGTTGGGATTGCAGCGCAGACTGTAAATGGCCCAGTCCGTATTTCAAATGCCCCCTTCCCACGGAGGATCGTTTGGCAACACTGCCTCCTGGGCGTCATTAATCTTTGCTCAGTGTGACTTCACAGTATGGAGGAGGGAAGCCCTCAGATGGGGCCAGAGGCATGATTTAAAAGGACCCCACCGAACCCTGCCACAGACCCAGCCATCCACGTGGGAGGTCTCTGGAGTGCTTTCAACACGTTTTTCTGTCCCATAACTCATTCCGACATGGCGTTCTAGGCGGACTGTGTTTAAACGCTTGAGGTTTGATCATGTAAAATGAAACAAAATGAGATCTTAATCTGTGTCAACACCGCCTAAATGAAGTTTTCAACATACTTAGTCCCCGGTTCTGGCGGAGAACCAGGACCCTGAAGCCAAACGTTTACATATGTCTGCCAGCTCCGACTCTCTTGCCTATTAAACGTTGTGCTAGAAAGGGTTCCCATGGATTCTCTGGCCTTAGACACTGTCTGGGGACACGTGTAATGTCCTCTCCCACAAATCCAGCACCCTGGGAGAAACACAGGCAAAAACCATATTGCCGCAGGAGAGAGGACCACCGAGTTCTACCAGCCTTCTTTCTTCTATCAGCCCCCAGAGGGAAGCACTCTGCGAGGGCTTCAGAGGCCTCCTCACACTTACTGTACCTGCCAGGGAACCACACTGTGTTTCCTGCCTCCTGTCCAACACCATCTAAGGGGTCAACCTCTCTTTGGCTTGGATTCCCCAGAGGAGCATGTGCTTTAGAAAGGACACATTCCCATGGAGAGAACTGTTTGGAAACTCATCACCTTGGGCCATCTTTCATGCGGAAGTGACTGTGCTTCTCTGGTGAGGCTGCCTTTTTCAACAGAGCGGGACTGGTTGGTTTGTGTCATATTTAAGATGAGGGAACTTTACTCTGCAAAGCAGTAGTGGTAACTTTTAGAGGTTCAGGCATCATGCAAGTGGGTAGCTTTTACCTGGACTTACATCTTATGTATAATACATCATCTTCTGACAATATAGAGTCAGCCTTCTAGATTCAATACAAGACCTTTCAGGAATATTTGTGGCCTCAGAAGTTGCCTCATTAGTGTTTAGCTATCTACAAGCACAGAATCTGTCCCAATGTCCCAATCTCTTAAACTCAAATGCTGGTTGTGGACGGAACCTGCTATCTTGTGCCCACTTTCTGAGTAGTGACTGAGTATTAACTAATATTTCAATAGAACTCAGAAATTCATGCAGTGGGAAGGATGAAAAGGTATGGAGAGTAAAGTTAGGAGATACTGGCTTCTTTTTTTCTCAATATAACCTCTTGCCTGTGTTTTAGAACAGGTCATTTATCTCAGGCATTGAATAGGATTGCTTTACCAGCACAGACTTGGAGCGAGGAGTAATGGAATGAGGGGAGCCAGATACTCTTCCTGTACATTAAGGCAGTACACAAAGTTTTGCTGTTATTGCTACAGGATAAGAGGGATTCATTAATTTTCCAATATAACAAATTGCCACAGAACCAACCAGGGGAAGGCACCATTGATTGTCTCCCATGAGTTGTGGGAGTTGGAGATCCGGCAGCTGCTTATCTGGGTGGTTCTGGATCAGGTCTCTTGTGAGTCAAACTGCAGTTTTAGGCTTCCGTCATCTGAGGGAGTGGACAATCTGCTTCTGAGGTCACTACCATCATTACTGGTAGGAAGTTTCATTTCCCTGGTGAGCACAGGTTGCCCAAGACTTTCTACTCATGAGGTGACTGGCTTCCTTCAGTGACTTGACAAGGGAAAGAGAGGGAGGATCAAAGACAGAAGCCACAGTCTTTTTAAAACCTAATCTTGGTAATGGCGTACCATCCCTTCTGCTGTGCCTTATTTGTTATAAACAAGTCCCTAGGTCCAACTTTTAATCAAAGCAAGGGGATTACAAAAGAGTGTAAATACCAGGAGTCAGGGATCATTAGGGGCCACCTTAAAGGCTCCCTAACTCAAAGGGCTCTTGGATTTGGAAACTAAACAAAAAACTAGGCTAGGTACTAAATATGTCCTTTGTCAGCATTTTAATCAATGCCAGCTTTCATTTCGTTTCTTGATTTATAAAACAAATGGCAACGATGACATCAACATCAGAGGGTTTTGTGAAGACTGCAGTACATAAGTACATTTTAGTTTTATTGCCTTTGCTCCTGATAGAATAATTTAGTATGCATTGTTGTTGCTAGGTGCTATCGAATTGGTATCCGACTCATAGCAACCCTACTTACAATAGGTGAAACACTATTGCCAGTGCTTCTCTGCTGTTCATAGGGTTTTCAATGGCAGATTGATTTTTGGGAGTGGGTTGCTGGATCCTTCTCCCAAGCCTACAGCACCTGGTGTTTCCAGGTGATCTCCCATCTGAGTACTAACCAGTCTTAGCTTCTGAGATCTGACAGGATCAGATGCCACAGTGCTACTGCTGCAGGCTTAGTGTGCATGTTGTTGTTGTTGTTAGGTGCTGTCGAGTCGACTCATAGTGACCCTCACAGGGTTTTCAATGGCTGACTGTTTTCTTCAGGATTGCCTTGGGAATGGATTGCCAGGCCCTTCTCCCATTAGTGTGCATAGTAAGCATAAATTAGATAGAATCAAGAAATCAGGCAGTTAAACATATCCAATATCCTGATGTCTAGATACGTGTTCTGTGCAACCCTTAATGCATGTTTCAGCGGGCATGTGCTGAGTGTGTGGGGCCAACTGGTTGCAGGTAAACTTTCTATTTCCTCCTCATTCACCTGACCTAGACCTGCTTCTTGCGGTCACTATTAGACTCTCTTTCTCTGCTTCACCTCTCTACTCTCACCTTTCAGTTCTGTCAGATCACCTTTTGCTGTTGTTTTTTGTTCTGTTTTGTTTTTTCAATGTTACCAAGGGTGTTGCAGGTTCTTAAGTTTGCCCATTGTCAGCAATTCTTGTCCACTGAGTTCCTCCTGGTCATAACTCGAGTAGTTTTGACAAACAGAAAGGAGGTGGTAAGAAAGGGCTGGGATAAACCACTCAATAGGACCCAACCATCGGGCTCCTCAGAAGTGGAAGAAGTTCCCATCAAAACGCCCAATGGGCTGAGGACAACATGGACCAGTCTGGCCCATGGGTGACTTACCGATGTGATGGAGCTGAGTATCAGTATTTCCCAGGAAATCCCAGGAGTCAGAGGGAGTTAGGGATACAGTCCTGGAGGAACTGTTAGGAATGAAGGCAGACCAAGCACAGCGATAGAGAAAGGAACGGAGAGTTAGATGGCCTGGTGCTGGGAGAGGCAGAGTGGTACGCCAATGCGTTCACGTTGGGTGAAGGGCTGACTTCCTGTTAGGACCAGGGACCACAGGCTCCTAATCCCTGGGAGAGGGGCCAGCTTGATGGACTAGTGCAGCCACCTCATGTGCCCGTAGCAATACCAGCTGCATATCCCAACACAGGAGGTACTGGGCTTCTGAAATGCCAGCAGACACCCTCAAGACAGGTTTGTGTACCAGGCGAGGTGGAGGTCCATCGCTTGACTGGTCTGGACGGCATCCCAAGCCGGTCACTTCAGAAGACACAAAAGCCACCTGAGCCTGAGGGTCATCCTCTCCCTGACCTTTCCCAAGGAGTCGAATTTCCTCTACTTCTCCTTCAGCAGACAAACTGGCTTTCTGGAAGAATATTCTAAATTAATCCTCTGTGGCGTCCAGTCGGTATCCGACTCATAGCAACCCTGTGTACAACAGATGAAACACTACTGTCAGTGCTTCTCTGCTATTCACAGGGTTTTCATTGGCTGATTGATTTTTGACAGTGGGTTGCTGGGTCCTTCACCCAAGTCTCCCAAGCACCTGGTGTTCCCAGGCAGCCTCCCATCCAAGGACTAACCAGGTCCGACCCTGCTTAGCTTCTGAGGTCTGACGGGATTGGATGCCACAGGGCTATGGCTACAGGTAAATTAACCTGTAGGATGTAAAATAAACAGGTTTTATCCAGAAGGATCCTGACGCTCACTAAAGCAGGACTATTACATTTTTGGAATCACTATAGCACATTGCGCCATTGAAAACCCTATGAACGGCAGAGAAGCACTGACAATAGTGTTTCACCTGTTGTACATAGGGTTGCTACGAGTCGGATACCGACTGAACGGCACCTAACAACAACAACAACAACAATAACACATCAGGGCAAAAATAAAGTCTTGCTAAGTATAAGTACTGTGGTGATGTCTGTCTACTGCTTCTGCCTACTCTGTGTGCACGATCACTTCAGCAACTGTTTGCAGTAAAATTCTACAAAAGACAATTTAATAAAATCAATGTGCACTAACGTCAAGCCAGAGAAAGAGGAAAATCAGACCCTTGCTTACTCCCCACTCACCTTCTAGTCTTAATTCATTGTGCCTGAATACTTGTATGTTATTTTTTTACTTTCACATTTAGCTGAGCTTACCACTTATACTGCTATCGGGGTCGAAAGCAGAGTTACAATTTTTCTTTTTAAGAATTTCCGTTTTTATAGCTCATCTTTGCTTTCATCTTTATTAAAATTGAGGTCAGCCTTCAAGTGAAGAATGTTAAGTCTCCTAATATTTAAATAATAAGCTTTTAGTGTTGCATTTTTTAAAACCGTGGTCTATCAAGTTAGTGGTAGGTTAGCTAGGACAACTTCTCTCTTTACTCTTTGCAATAAAATACTAGAAGAGCAAAAATAAATAAACTGTTTTCTTTCTTGTTCTCTTCCTGACTTTTTCTTCCTTTTCCTTCTTTTCTTTGTAAATATTGAAAGTTAGGCTCATGTTAATCTTGCCACAAAAAACATGGTATGCTAATAAATCTCTGGGCAAATCTGTCTTGGTGCTTGTGGGGGACAGCATAGCTATTACACATATTTAAGACCTCTAAATGTCTTTCCAGAGGTCAAATTCTTTCTGACCTGTGATTTTCCTTGGCTAGTACAAGTTTTATTTGACTATGTTAACAGGAGAGATTTAGTAATGCAAACTGATGCAGAAGTCTATTGAAAGGATTTAATTAAACTGATTAAATCATAGTTTGCTTCCATCAAGTGATATACACACAAACATTGAATCTACACAATACAAAACCAAATGACAGTTTCTAAACCTTCAGTTTAAAAAGTTGTAGTTTAACAAAATATTTCTGATTGTTTTTTCTTATGTAGATTCATAACAGGCACTTGAAAACCACCTTTGCTGAAAAACATTGCCTCTTCACTTGGGCACATGGTATCCAACAGTGAAGGAGGGAACTGGTCACTGGCCTAACTAACTCCATTTCGTTCCTTCCTGGCTGCGTTTCTGCCTCTTGACCTTTCTTCCTGAGTCTCTCTGGCAGTCATCTTGGACTTTAGGAACAACAGAGCTCATGGATAAACATCTCTATGACAAGGGACAGAAGTTACCCCCCCAAAATGGGACTCTCAGAGAACAGATCACTCCCCCAAATGAGGATAATTATCAATGTGTGTGAGGTTACACGCTGGGGCAGGATTAGTCACCTTGTGGGAACCACATTGCTCCACTCAAGCAATAAAGGCGATACCGACTCTTTCTGACCACCTTGCACAAATAGAACAGACCAGATCCTCATCAGCACTGCTTAATGGTGCCTACTTCTTGACCCCTGCTCCAATTCTTCTTCTATTTAACGTAAAGCTCACATCAGCACCCCAAAGAAGGACCTGGTGTCCCTGCATTCCCTCATCTGTTCTTCTTCTCAATGTGCATGCTGATTAAATCTCCTTTCTCTGCTCCTTACCGTTATGTTGTTGTTGTTGTTGTTAGGTCCATGGAGTCGGTATCCGACTCATAGCGACCCTCTGTACAACAGGGGAAACACTATTGTCAGTGCTTCTCTGCTCTTCATAGGGTTTTCAATGGCAGATTGATTTTTGGGAGTGGGTAGCCATGTCCTTCTCCCAAGCCTACAGCTTCTGGTGTTCCCAGGTGGTCTCCCATCCAGGTACTAACCAGGCCCGACCCTGCTTAGCTTCCGAGATCTGACGGGATCGGATGCCACAGGGCTACCGCTGCAGGCCCCCTTACTGTTATGCATCTTCTTACTTGGCACAGTGGGACCAGTGGTTGAGCCTTAGTCCCTCTGGGCTCTCAGAGTTGGGGTTTTGTCCTGAAACTCTGGCAACAGAATGCAATAGAAAATGTGACATAAGAGGAAGAAATTTAGTGGGATTTGGCACTGGAGACTAGGGTCTTAGTGCCGAGGTGAACGGCACCTAGCTCAGCTGGCTTCAGTCTCAATTTCTGTCTCTTTGTGATTAGGGAGTCGACCTAGATTACTCTGTCTTCACGTAGCAATTTTCATGCACTTTTGGATGTCAATGTAAATTCTACTTCTGCAGAAAGTGACACAATGACTCCCATTTTTATGTGACATGAGTTACTCTTTCATGTCACATAACAGAAACTTCCTTCCTTCCTTCTTTCCTCTTCCCTCCCTTCCTTCCTCTCTCCTTCCCTCCCTTCCTTCCTCTCTCCTTCCCGTCCTTCCTTCTTCCCTCTCTCTATCCTTCCTTCCTTTTTGTCTATCCCCTTCCTTCCTTCCTTCCTTCCTTCCTTCCTTCCTTCCTTCCCCTCTTTCTCTCCCCCTCTCCCTCTGTCTTTCTTTCTTGGTACTGGAGGGTTGAACCCGGGACCTTGCACCTACTTTGCAAGTGCGTGACCACTGGGCAGCACCACCCCCCAGCCCGGCAGCACCTTTTTTCATTTTTCTTTGGAGTCAGGGTTTCACTGAGTGAATCTGCCTGCCTCTGGCCTTGAACTTACGGTCCTCCTGCCTCTGTTTCACAAGTCACTGTGGTTACAGGTGTGCACCACAAAGCCCAGCTCACATTTATCTTTTGAGTCACTTATTTAGCATTTGCCTTTCCTAAGAGACTATATATTCTACAAAGACAGAAAAAAATGGAAGTTTCTTTAGATTTTTGTCTTGTTCACTCCTTTCCCGAGTCTTTGGCAAGATGCTTAATAAATATTCATTGTAAAACTCCTGAAACAACCTCGAAAAACAATCAGCCACTGAAAACCCTATGAATAGCAGAGAAGCACTGACATAGTGCTGGGCGTGGCACAGTGTCGGGAGTGTTTCCTTCTGTTGTACACAGGGTCCCTATGAATTGGACCCAACTTGATGGCATCCAACAGTAACAATCATTTGAAACATATTCTTTATTGATGGCACCCAACAATAACAATCATTTGAAACATATTCTTTACTTGTGTTGAGGAAATAACTTAAGCATATTATTTTTTAAACTCTATTATTTTCAGAACAAACAGTCCTTAATATTTAGCCTCAAGTTGTGCTCATTCACAGACTTCTTTTATGAACCTCTTGCGATTGTAGTATTTATGATTTGAGAAGTCAGAAAGGGGCAGCAAGTCTCTTCTATCTATGGCTTTTTGGTGTTACTTTTGTTTTGTTTTGTTTTTGTGAATCCAAGGTCATGCACATGCTAGGCAAGGGCTCTACCACAGAGCCATACCTCTATCCCCCTTTTTTATTTCTTATTTTGAGATAGAGTCTCTCTAATTTATGCAGGCTGCCTCTGGCCTCGAACTTGTCTCCTGAATCCCTGGGATGACAGGTGCATGCCACAGTGCTCAGCTCAGGTTATTACTGAACTGTACCAGGCTAGATGAGTAACATAGCTGGTCCCGTCTAGTGTGACAATGTTTCCATTTCTGTTTTCTGTTCCTGCTGCCCATTTTCCATGCAGCCCAGGCCTGTTAGAATGACAATGTAAGACTCTAATGGAAACATCTGTTTCAGAGTGTCACATTCAAGTAGCCTGTGCATATATTCTTTATACAGACTCAAAGTACCTCATTTAGGGTGGTCTGAATATGTAGAAAATTATGGGGCTAAGGGACAAAATTTAAATCCTGATAGATGATCATTTATTCTTATCTTGGTCATGAGTCTAACTTTCTTTTATCTAAAACATTGTGCTCACTGGTAGCATTCCATAATTTCAAGGTGTAGCTAAGATGTCAACATAAAATTAAAAACCGAATCACTAGACAACTCTTTACAACTAGCTTCCTGCACAATTTAAAAGGTCAAATGGGAATATAGCTTTGGTCTTTAAAAGAACTGGGATAATCAATTCACAATGGCAAATGGTCATTTCAGGCTTTTCAATGCCTGAATGGATTCAAATCTTCAAAGTGCTTATCTCCTTTTTTTTTTTTGGATGTCCGTGATGTTGAGGTCAAATTTTAACTGTGACTGTTACAGAGCTTTGTTCTCCAGCTTTATTTAAACCCTGGACATTGGTTTATAATCTTAAGAACCTGCCTTGTATTAATGTTTCTTCTCTTTTTTAATTCTATCTTAACTCAGAATGGAGAGGATATGACAGTGTTCATCAGATTTCTGACACTGTAACAAAATATGAGACCATCCACTTATAAAGAAAAAGGGTTATTTTGCTCAGAGTTCTGGAGGCTCAAGTCCATGATGTGGCGGCCGCCGTGTTTTGGGACTGGGGTGAGGGAGCACGTTATGGTAGAAATGTGTCATACAGCAAAGCTGTTTACTTCATGGCTAGAAAGCAAAACAAACAAACAAGAAGAGGGTAGGGTCCCAATACCTACTCAAGAGTATGGGCCCAATAACCTAAAGACCTTCCGCCTAACTCCACCTCTTCACATTTCTACTACCTCCCAATTATACCACACTGAGTTTTAAGCCTTTAACACAAGGGACCATGAGGCACATTCATGATCCAAACTACAGCTCAGATCAAACCACACAGTATAAAATATTCCATCACAATATCCAACACAAGCCTACAGCCATAGCCCTGTGGCATCTGATCCCATCAGATCTCAGAAGCTAATCAGGGTCAGGCCTGGTTAGTCCTTGGATGGGAGACCGCCTGGGAACACCAGGTGCTATAGGCTTGGGAGGCGGACCCGGCAACCCACTCCCAAAAAACAATCCCTCATTGAAAACCCTATGAACAGCAGAGAAGCACTGACAATAGTGTTCTGCCTGTTGTATGTAGGGTTGCTATGAGTCGGATGCTGACTTGAGGACACCTAACAACAACAAAAACAATATTCAAAACAATGGGTCTGGCTTAAAATCTGAAAGTCAAGCCCATGCTACGGAATCCAGAGTAATAGAAAACGAGACCCCTTCAGATGTTGAGTATCAGGAATCAACATTGGATTTATTTGATCTGTCAACAAGATATAAGACACGAAAACAGAGTTGGCTTGTCACAATTACTGGTTTTTGTTCTTGTCTGGTTTTACTGATAACAAGGAATAAGATTACATACGTAATGTTGTTACATTAATACTATGTAAAATTATATTGACATGTTATAAAACTATATCTATATAACTTTATGCATGCCGGTAATACATGCCTATCATTTGGTGTTCAACACTATGCATGCAAGAAATGTGGAAACTGTTCAAATCTTCATTTTTGTATACTTGGCTCTTGACTGTGATACATTGGAGAAACAAACAAAACCACATTCAAATGAAATCATGGTGTCTACCGCTCCCCGGAATGCTGCAAAACTTCCCAGCAACTTGCTTCCCAGGCTCAAGGATAGAGATATTTTCATGCTACAATAGACAGTGCTGAGTGTTTATTTTCCTTAATTCTAAGATAAAATAATGTTTGTGAATGTGTTCTCACTTAAGCTAACACAGCTGCTTATATTCAAATGCCTGAGAAATATTTCAAAAGGAAAAATTAAAATAATACATATTTAGGTTTTAGTGTTATAGCAGAGCCCAGTGTTTGCTGTTTTGGATTTGCTAGTGTTATATGTAATTTTCGAATACTCTGAGAAGAGAAAACTTCAGCGTATTTCCTGAAACCATGGAGTTTAGAAGAATCATAAAACCCAACAAAAATGAGCGTTTTGTATTCTAAAACAGGTAAGTTGTAGGATTTTTCACTGTTTGCAAATACATCAGGAGTCCATAAGCTGGTAAAAATATTAATCTCGTGGAATCTCTTTGATTTGTGGAATCTGTTGTTGTTGTTGTTGTTAGGTGCTGTCAAGTCAGTATCCGACTCATAGCGACCCTCTGTACAACAGGGGAAACACTATTGTCAGTGCTTCTCTGCTGTTCATAGGGTTTTCAATGGCAGATTGATGTTGGGAGGGGGTTGCCAGGTCCTTCTCCCAAGCCTACAGCTTCTGGTGTTCCCAGGCGGTCTCCCATCCAGGTACTAACCAGGCCCGACCCTGCTTAGCTTCGGAGATCTGACGGGATCGGATGCCACAGGGTTGTGGAATCTGAGACCCCTTGAATTTGTTTGAGCCATTTTATTTAAACTTAATCCCTAACACAAAAATGTAAAAGTAAACTCAGAAGCTCTGAATTCTCTGTAGGTACGTGCTATTATTAGCTATGCTTTTCAAGGGCCCACGGGCTGCAAATTTGCAAAGCTCTTCAAACTAACTGTATGCAAACCATTCTTTCTATACTTCTGGCTTGTATGGGAATCCTAGGACTGTGAAGTGTGTTGCAAACACTCATTACACACGGGTGTGTGAGGTATGTGTGAGAACAAATCTGCGGAACGGTAAATATTAGCTGTACTTGACCACGTAGCCAAAGAAGGTATAGAGGCTGCCCACTAGCCTACAGGTCTCGGGCATGGGGGCGGGGGTGTGGTGAGGTGGTTCACAGGTGCCTTTGTTAATTAGAACCACATGATTTCTGGTTTTTCTCATAGAAAAGAATGATGACAGAGCTTTACTTGAGTACTGTATTCAGTGTTGTTACTGTTAGGTGTCCTTAAGTTGGGTCCAACTCATAGTGACCGAATGTACAACAGAAGGAAACACTCCCTGACACTTGTGCCATGCCCGGCCCTATGTCAGTGCTTCTCTGCTATTCACAGAGTTTTCAATGGCTGATTGTTCTGGGATTGTTTCAGGAGTGGATTGTCACTTTCCCATTTTGGCAGTGCTGGGAATCGAACCCAGGGCCTCAGAGAGTGCAGAGCTGCATTCTACCAACTGAGCAAAACCTCAGCCCATATTCAGTGCTAGGTAATCATAAAAAGTCACTTAGAACTGAGATGTCAAATAATGCTTAAGATCATAGGTCAAGTCTAAAGGGAGTTCTGCTTCAGTCATGTCTTCATGCCTTCAGAAATCAGCAATGGGAACCACATGCTTATGTGAAATATGACTTGTGAAAAATTAATACAGAGGCAGAGTCAAGTTTCTTAATCTCCCTGATTAAGGGATCCATCATAAGCAAACTACAAAATCAAAACAAAGAAAGCAAAATAAATATACATGCAAATATATGAGGACAAATCCCATCTTTACGTCACATTCTGAATCATAAAGGAAACACCATCACCCATACCTTTAGGGGTCTGCATCTGAGTAGCAAGAACGGGCCTGCCTTAACCAAACAGAGTTTAAATAACCAACTGGGAAAGGACATAAAGAACAGACACCCTTGAGTGGAATGTGGTTGTGGTTTGGGGCCCAGGGCAAGGAATATACGGTATGGACGTGTCAAGCGGCTAGCTTAGCCATTAGCAGGTAACATGGCAGAAGAGGCCACTGAAAATGCCTCCTGTCTTTCTGCCATGAGGAATGAAGCCAGTGTGACATTGGAAGGACATTTTCTAATGCGTCCCACACCCTACCCCAGGCACCGAGCCATTTACAAAATGGACTCTACACCGGCATCACACTAGGTGCCCAGAGCTGGGTATCTGGGGCTGAGGTCCCCCTGGGAGTGCCCCAGTTTGAATCAAACTAGAGGGAACCTGCCCCCCAACTTTCTTCACTCCTCCCTTTTCCTCTTCCTTCCTCCTTTCCACTCATAGCTCTTCTCTCCAGCCACCATGTGCACACATACCTCTCCCTTCTCAGGCCTGCCTCTTCTCTATCCAAGGACCCTCTCCTTCTAAAAGGCTGCTTAATTCCTCTTTTCACTGGCTTCCTTACCTTCCCCTGGGTGACAGAAATGCACTTATGACAATTCACCCTGGGAACCCAGGTTTCTCCAAGTTCCTTTGCTGATCTCAGCTTCTCTAGGTGCCTCCATTTTCCCAGTAATTATTCCTTAAAGGTGTACTATTTTTAATAAACTTTATCTATACTCTCTGCTATAACTTCTGTGTCAGATGTAAATTCTTTTCTATGCCAAACATAAGGATCAAGGTTTTGCTGCCAGACTCCTGGACCCCTGCTCTGGACCCAGCTACCTGCACTCCCCATATCTTCCCGATAACAGAAGGCTCACTTTTCTGAAGACTAAATTAGTTCCAACAGGTAAAAGGACTGGGATGGCTGATATTCATTTTCAATGCAGCCATGCAGTGCTGGTACATCGTCAAGAACAGGTCGCAGTCACTAGCAGGGGTGCCTGAATAATCTGAAAAATCTCCATCCCCAGAGCTCAGCTCCATCAAGCCTAAGTGGAGGGGCCATCTCTGCTCTCCTGGATCAAAGCTCCTCCTCTGATTTGCAGGTCCCAATCCTAGATCTTCATCTCCCAGGGTTAGTCTGGAAAAGGAATGGGAATAGGAAATCTCTTCTCCCCTTAGAAATGCTCCCTCTGTTGGCTGCTGGCCAGGAATTTTAGGAGCAGGTATCTATGGTCAGAGGGAAAAAAACTGCTGCCCTTTTAAATGACTGCTGACACCCCTTCAAGATGTTTTTTTTCTTTGTTAGTTTGTTTCAAATGGGACTTTCCAGAGAAGGATACAAAGGGCAGGTTTAAATGAGCCAAAATTGCTGAGTCATTTTTCTGGATGACCTAGCATGAACTTTGCTCATTTTATTCTCATTACAATGCTAAGTCCTCACCCCAGGGGCATTTCCACCTGCCTTTTTTGAATATGTGATGCACAAAGCATGATCTAGACCTGAGCATGCCCTGGAATGTGCCTCTCTGTACAGGTGACGATAGCCTTTCTAGGAGGAAGAGACATCAGTCTCCTTAGTAAAATCTCTTGGTTTCCTTCCTGTGCGGAGAGAAGACACCGCCTTGGGAGGCATCCCTGGTGCTTTCCTTACTCACTGCAAGTGAGAAATCTTTCTTTACTCTTTCATCTCCTTGTTGTGTTTCTTGGCTTTGAGTTCACCAAAGGGTGAGCCACTGTGTTCAGTTACAATGCCACTTCACAAAGAAGTAGATTACCTTTGCTTCTGGCCCCTACAGAATAGTCTGATCACACCACCATAGTTTGGACTTCTATTTCTTCACCTATTTGGGTATTTGCTAAATTCTTGAGTAAAAGCATAATTCCAGCACTGGATTCTATCAGGATAATGCTAAACAGAATAAGCTTGGCTCCTGGCTTTTGGGATTTAGGACATCAATAAATTTTCAAGGTATAAAGGTAGTGGTTTTCCAGTCTTACATAACTGTATATGTTCTCGGTCAAAACTTCATGGACCTATCCACCCTTCTCAGCTCTTTACCTTTGGACACAGGGATATTCACAAAGGTGGGATGGGGAGGAGAGTCAATGTAGAGGGATAAAGGGGGAGAGGGTGATCTCAGTGTAAACAATGCAACTTCATCAGTACATTGGAAAAATAGGGGAATATAGCCCAATATGCATTTGAGTCTTACTACGTATTAGCCATCAGGCTCCATAAATGTTGTGGGTTGATGAAAGTATAGACAGACGTGATGTAATGGTTACATAATGGAAAAAGCCCATGCTGTGTTACTCTGTACCCCACCATCATTTACTAATAAAGGGAGAATAAATAAATAAGTATCTTATGGGAGAAAAAGAAAACAACCAAATACCTTTAATCACCATGTATTGTATATTCATATTGAGAAATGCAATATCCTCCTAAAAATCTGTATCCTAGAGAGGTCATAACTGGATCGATCAATTACAGTTGCTTAGCAGGCAGCAACACATTCCACCTCCTCAGGCTTCTTAAGGAATGAGGGTTAGTCCAGGGGCGTACTTAGAGCAGCAGGCTAGAAAAGATGGAATTCTCCAGTGAAGACGGGGTTGGGAGATGCTATTAAGGTGTCAAATGAAAGCAAGATCAATGAATTGACCTGGGACCCAAAGACGTGCTCTTACGCTGTGTCGGGAAGAAACTATGGGGTGCGGCGCAGGAGGAATGTGGTGAGTAGGGTCAGGGGTTTGGTCAAGACTTTGGAGTCCAGAAAGGCTGCTCCTGTGGGTCAGCCTCTGGTGTGAGATGGGTATGTGTGGCCAATCTGCATAGGAGTTGGGCGTTAGTATTTGTCTACAGCTCCTCTCTCTTTCATTATCCATGGAGAGTCTTGATCCCCAGCCTGAAGGGTTTGGATTTCTTATGGAAATACTGGGGAGTCATTAAAGGAAATTCAGAAGTGGTCACAGATGTGCAGAGTAGAATGATGGTTACCAGGGGCGGGGAGGAGAAAGGAAGGAAGCATCGGGGAGTTGTTGGTCCGAAACTACGAAGCTTCACATAGACAAGAGGAATAAATCTGGAGATCTAAAACACAGCGCGGTGGCAACAGTCAGTAATCCCTTATTGTGTATTTCAAATGAGGAGAATTATCCCCAGGTACATTGCCACCAAAAATAACAAGCCAGTAAGGTCACGGACTTGTTAATGAGCTTGACTTAATCATCCCATCTTGTACACATATATCAGAACACCACATCATCCCTCATGACATGCACAATGACGATGTGGCAATGAAAAATAATATTCATAAAAAACAATGCTCACAAAAACAAAGATAAATATAAGTAATGAGAGAAGGGATGAAGTTTCACCTTGCTTGGGGAGATGCACCTGCATGGTTTGGCACCTTGGGATTTCCAGATGGCCACTTTATGGACCTTGTCCTCTTGTTTTATGCTATTGCTTTTCCCCTGACATGCTTCCTGTTGATATGGAGCAAATCAGTGGCACCCATCTGCTGCCACTTCCTAATTTCTGAAAGAAATCCTGAGCAAGGACTTTCAGACCCAAGACATTCTGAAAGCTGATTTACTAGGAGGACTAAAATAATATACGGGTGATACTTAAAGAGAGAGAAAAAGAACATCCGGATGACCTTGATGTCCAACCATACAATGAAAAACAAATCACAGTGAAAAACTACATGCATAACACAAACGAAATAGTCATGAGCTGTTTCCCTTTATTCTGTACCGGACACTGTGTTGAAGAATTATTTTGTAATGTCCTTTAACAAACTGTACTTCCATTATTCTGTCCAAGGAAGAAACAGGTATGACTTAACAGAAATATATTGTTGTTGTTGTTAGGTGCCATTGGGCTGGTGTCAGACTCATAGCAACCCTACGTACAGTAGGCGAAGCACTATTGTCAATGCTTCTCTGCTATTCATAGGGTTTTCAATGGTGGATTGATTTTTGGGAGTGGGTTGCTGGGTCCTTCTCCCAAGCCTATAGCACCTGGTGTTCCTAGGTGGTCTCCCATCCAAGTACTAACCAGGCCTGACCCTGCTTAGCTTCCAAGATCTGACGGGATTGGACGCCACACTGCTATGGCTGCAGGTTAACAGAAGTATAGAGAGGCCTAAAACTGAGGACGTTCCTACGAACTTGGTTAAGTTTTGTGCAGAGACTGGACCTCCTTGAATAGAGGAGCAACTCCCTGTGGTTGGCAGAGGATTGATGTGACGTGTTTGTGATGTTTTCTAAATGAGTGTATACATATGTAAGCGTGCCTATTTGCACACATTTGTACTCATGGTCTATAGCCATAACACCCTGGCATCCAGTCTCATCAGATCTCAGAAGCTAAGTCAGTTTGGGCCTGGTTAGTCCTTGGATGGGACACTGCCTGGGAATACTGGGTGCTGTAGGCTTGGGAGAAGGAGCTGGCAGTGCACTCTTGAGACAATCTGCCACTAAAAAAACTACGAATACTAGAGGAGCACTGATGTAGTGTAGGCATGGCAGTGTGGGGTAGTGTTTTTTCTATTGTACATAGGGTTGCTATAAATTGGTCCCAACTTGATGGCACCTGAACACAACAACATGTGTTTATGAAGACACATAGTAGGACCACGTGGCTATTTTGTGTTTGGATCAACACATTTTAGGTTAGGTCTCAATTCATCAAATTCATGTATTAACACAACACCACAAGTGAACCTCTCTGCTATGTTGTTTTCAATTTTTATAAAAAAAGAAAGAAAGAAAGAAAAGAAAACCAACACCCTTGGTAGGGCAAGGAGCTGAAGATATTTGTTTTAAACATGCAAGGAAATATATTATATATATTCAGGTCACATGATTAAGTTTGACTAGTTAGATCAACTCCTATCTAGAAGGAAGTCATTTCAAAACTAAGCAAGACCAAGTGTCAGAAATTGTATGGAGACCTTGAAGGGGTGGGATGGTATTTTCTAGAGAAGAGAGATCTGTTTGGTATCTTGAAGTGTCTGAATCCGGTTATGTCAAGCTAAGAATTGCTTCTAAAGTGGTGCATTAAAAATCACATCAAGCCTGTGCTTGCTTGAGACCTGGTCATGGATGACTATGTGAGTAGAAGCTGAAATTGGCACTCTGAATCTGTTATAAAACGAAAACAGGGCTTTTGAATTGCAAACTTCAATGCGGAGTTCTGGTTTAGAAGTGGTAAGCCAAATTATTTGCAAGCTCGAGTGTAAAAATATGCAGCCAAGGCTAGACTTGTTATATTTATTTTTTGCTGCTGCAAAAGTCATTTTATTTTCTTTTCCTTCTTCTTTCTCTCTTCTCTTAACCTTAAAAGAAACAGCCTGGACTGGCATGTTCATCAGAGAAATTCTCCGAGAATGTTCTTTGACAGACTGCATTCAGAAGGTTGACTTCTGAAAACAAAGGGTTGTTTTATAATGTAGATAAATTATGTACTTTTAAAAATAGAAGGTTTGTCAGACCACTTTAATGACACTCTTGACAGAGCAGAGTGGAGGGTGGCCTATTTTTCAGATGAGCACTTCAAAAGATTTTCTCAGCATCCCACAGCTGACAAAACCCAAAAGGAAAAGATAGCACAGTGCGTTATGATTTCTTATTTGCATTGATTAAAATTAGATTTAAGTCAACACGTATGTTTTAAGTATCAGCCACGAGCCAAACACTCAGCTGAATATTATGCAGTGCACAGATACGGACTAAACAATGCCAGAGGATGGCGGAGGGGAAACAGCTTCTCAAAGGAGTGGTGCACACTGGAAAATGTGCCAGAGGTATTAGAGGGTTTCAGAGGCAATTGAGTGCACTTGGTTGAGGGCTCATGGAATGTCTTATTGGCCGAGCAAGGTGGTGCACGCCTGCTGATATTACTTGGGAGGCTGGAGAGAGGAGGATTGCAAGTTTGAGGCCAGAGGCAGCCTGTGTACCTTAGCAAGACACTGTCTCAAAATGAAAAAAAAAAAAAAAAAGAAAGAAAACAAGAAAGAAATGGGTGCAGCCCAGTGGTAGAGTGCTTGCAAAGAACATGAGAGGCTCTGGGTTCAACTTCCAAGTACCACACACACACAAAGATGAAATAGGTAGACAGGTAGATAGATAGATAGACACCTGAAGTATCTGATTAAAGTCCATCCCTTTTGGGTGTTGGGGATTGACCTGAGGGTTGAAACCACGCTCAGTGTGTGCTTTACCCTTGAGATGCATACCTGCCCCTAAAGCAAACTTTTGATGGACATCTTTCTTGAGGGGTGAATCCTAGAAGAGATAAACACCAGGGAGGGAAGGGAGGTCCCCAGGAATAGGGCATTGGAAGCAAACGCAAGGTTTAAGGTGTGTTAAGGTGGCTGGTTTGAGCTGGTGCCTCAAGTGCACAAAAGAGAAAAGCCTGGAAAATCTTCAGCATTGATACATAACTTAAAATAATAAGGAGCTATCACGATTCTATAAGAAAGTACGATGATGGGAGCAGTTCCCAATAATGACATCTCAACATGGCATATGTTTGGATGGGGGTGGGTTTTCCCTGGTGACCCATGGGCCCTTGGGTAAAAACTTGCTGAGAAACAGCCAAGTCTGTGATCCCAAGTGAGGGGGGAAAAGAAGATGGATGTAGACTGTTGTCTGCACATTGTGATAAATGTTTATACAAGCAGGGGAATGGTTTTAAAAAATTACTTCCACTACTACTGGCTTCACCAAGGGTTAAGGTCATATGGGTTTTTATAAATCATGAAGACATGGAAGGAATACAAGTGGCAATGAATTAGAAATTTAAATGTAAGGGAACAAATAAATGAATATGCATGCATGCACATTAATTGGTCTAATTAATTATACAGAAATTTTATACAAGAAACAGCACAAAAATGCCAACAAGCAATTAAGACCTAGATAGAGGAATATATCACGTTAATATTCAGTATTACTAAGATCTCCATTCTCCCCATCTTCATTTATAGGTTCTATGCCATTGGAAACCCTACGAGGTTGCTATGAGTTGGATCCAACTGGGCAACACCTAACAACAACATCAACAACATGCCACCCCTATCAATACTTCATCAGGGGCTTTGTGGAAAGTGAGAAGGTGACTTGTAAAATGTAGATGGAAAGACAAAGGGCCTAGATTAGCCAAGGCAGGCTTGAATAAGACCAGTTGTGGAGGACTTAATCAGATATCAACACTTATGATGTCGACAACAATAACCAATAAGTACCATAGAGGACGCAAAAAAGATGAGTGGAAAACAGAGTCCAGAGGCTAGAAGATGTCTGATATAGACAGACAACTTTCAGTTGTCGCTCCACATTCACATGGGGTTGCTTCCGGGACCATCATGGATGCCGAAACCCACAGATGCTGAGTCCCTTATATAAAATGATTTAGTATCTGCACACACCCTGCCCATATCCTCCTGTATGTTCTAAATCATCACCAAATTAATTCTGATGCTGCATAAATGTCAATGATGTATAAACAGTTATCACATTATATTTTTCAGGGAGTAATCACAGGAGTTTGGCTTGGGATTTAGCTCAGTTGGTAGAGCGCTGTGCTGCAGTCTCTGAGGTCCCCAAGTTCAATTTCCAGCACCACAAAAATGGGAGAATGGCCTGGCAATCCACTCCCAAGGCAATCCAGAAACAGTCAGCCATTGAAAACCCTATGAGGGTCGCTATGAGTCGGATACCGACTCGATGGCACCTAACAACAACAACAATCACAGGAGAGTCTGCAGCCATAGCATCCTGGCATCTGATCCCACCTGATCTTGGAAGCTAAGCAGGGTCGGCCTGGTTAGTCCTTGGAGGAGAGACCACCTGGGAATACCAGATGCTGCAGGCTAGGGAGAAAGACCTGGCAACCCACTTCTGAAACAATCTGCCATTGAAAACCCTAGGAATAGCAGAGAAGCACTGACAATAGTGCAGGGCATGGCAGGGTGTTGGGGAGTGTTTCATCTGTTATACGAAGGGTCGCTATGAGTCGGACATGACTTGATGGCACCTATCAACAACAATGATAAGAGAAATGTTGTTGTTGTTGTTAGGTGCCGTCAACTCGGTATTCAACTCATAGCGACCCTACATACAACAGGCCAAACACTATGGTCAGTGCTTCTCTGCTGTTCATAGGGTTTTCAATGGCAGACTGATTTTTGGGAGGGGGTTGCCAGGTCCTTCTCCCAAGCCTACAGCTTCTGGTGTTCCCAGGCGGTCTCCCATCCAGGTACTAACCAGGCCCGACCCTGCTTAGCTTCCAAGAGCTGATGGGATCAGATACCACAGGGCTACAGCTGCAGGTGATAAGAGAAAAGCCTATGCATATTCGGTATGCACACAATGTGTTTTCAAATATTTCTGATCCACAATTGATTGAATCCACAGATGTGGAGCCCATGGGCATGGACCACTGAGTCTATTTATGAAAAGGTGCAAAAGCACTGGGTGAAAGGATAGTCCATTGAATAAGCAATATTGGCTCAACTGGACATAAGTATTTTAAAAATAAATCTTTGTTTTAGTCTTACATAAATTAATATGAAGTATATCATAGACTATTTGTAAAATGTAGATAAACTTGTAGAAAAAACAAGGTGAATAGGTTGATGAACATGGAGTATACATTACTTTTTAGATACGACATAAAAGTCACAAGGCATAAATGGAAAAAATGACAAATTGGTTTTTATTAAAACTAAAAACTTTGTTCAATGGCAGATGCCATTTAAGAGAATTAAAGGAGCTGGGGTTTATTTCAGTTGGTAGAGTGCTGCTCTGTGCTCTCTGAGGCCCTGGGTTCGATCCCTAGCACTGCAAAAATGGGAGAAGGACGTGGCAGTCCACTCCTGAAACAATCAGCCATTGAAAACTCTATGAAGAGCAGAGAGGCACTGACATACTGCTGGGCATGGCAGTGTTTGTGAGTGTTTTGTTCTAGTGTACATATGGTTGCTATGAGTTGGACCCGACTCAGTGATGGCACCTAACAATAACGACAACAAGAGAATATGGTAAAGAATGGTCATAACAGTCTCCATAGGACTAGAACCCAGAATATATAAAGAAACCCTACAAATCAATACAAAAATATGACTCAAACATGTTTGGAAGACTTGACTGGACACCTCCTAAATGAGGATTTCAGTATGATCAATCAGCATACAAAAAGTTATTCAACATCATTGCTGCTGTTGTTAGGTGCTGTCAAGTTGGGCCTGACTCATACTGACCGTATGTACAACACAACAAAACACTCCCCAACATTGTGCTGTGCCTGGTACTATGTCAGTGCCTCTCTGCTATTCATAGGGTTTTCAATGGCTGATTGTTTTTTGGGAGTGGGCTGCCAGGTCCTTCTCCCAAGCCTACAGCACTTGGTATCCCCAGGGGGCCTCCCATCCAAGTACTAACTAGGCCTAACCCTGCTAGGCTTCTGAGATCTGATTAAGATTGGATGCCATAGTAGTACAGCTGTGGACCAACACCATTACTCACCAGAGAAAAAACAATTAAAGCCAGAATGAAATACCGCAGGCCAGCTGCTGCAACGGAGGAAACGGTACATAGCCTGACAATGTTAAGTATTTGCATGGCGGTAGAGTAACAAAATTTCATATTTGGCTACTCACACAGTGAACTGGCATAGCCATGCTGAAGAACTATTTGGCAATATCAGTGAAGGCCACTATCAACAGCAGCTTCATTCCGAAGTGTATACCCAAGACAATGCAATATACATGGCCAAAAAGGTGCAAAACCCTTCACTGTGGCTCATGTATCCATCAACTACACAATGGCTAAAAAAGTACACTATGTTTTTAGAAAATAATAACAAAAATAAGAGCCACCACCACTGCATTCAACAACATGAGTGCATGTCACAGACCTAATGATGACCAGAAAAAGCCAGAAACAAGAGTATATGTAATCTATGATGCCATTTGTGTTGAAAAGTAAAGATGTCATATTGAAGACGAAGGTGCCCCTGACTCATGCCATGGTGTTTTCAGTTGCAGCATGCGATTGGGAAAGCTGGACACTGAATAAAGGAGACAAAAGAATTGGTGTGTTTGAATTACAGTGCTGAGGATGAATACTGACTATACAATGGACAGCAAAAAGAACCAGCAGATCTGTTCTACAGGGAGTGCAACCAGAGTGCTCCTTGGAAGCAAGGATGGCTACACTGCATCTTACATATTTTGGATATGTTATTGGGAGGGACCAATCCCTGGAGAAAGACATCCTGTTTGGGAGAGTGGCAGGTCAACAAAAAAAAAGGAAGACCCTCAACTAGATGGATTGACAGTGTCTGCAACAATGGGCTTAAACATAAAAAAGATCCTGTGCCTGGCACGGAGTTGGGTAGTATTTTGTTCTATTGTAGATAGAGTTCCTATGAGTCAGACCCAACTTGACGACATCTAATAACAACAACAACAGCAACATGACATCATCTGTTGTTAGTTTAAGGAAAGCTAAACTAATCGATGATAATACATATCAGAATGATGTCAACTTGTAGGTGAAAGGATGGGACTGTTTGAGAAGTTTCATAAGGGAGCCTTCTGAATCTTCGGAATATTTTGTTTTGACTAGAGTGATAATGACATACAACAGATAGACTACAAATGAAATGCTCTTTTATTCTGAACTTTAATCTTCAGTGGAATGGTTGAATTGAATATGCTTTCAGCCTTCTATATCCCTAGCTCTCCACCTGTGGATTCAACCACCTGTGGATGAAAAATATTTGAAAAACACTGGGTCTGTACTGAACAGGTACAAACTTTTCTTTTCATTATTCCCTAAAATAAATCCCAGCGTAACAACTATTCACATAATGTTTACAGTTTATTAGGTGTTCTAAGTAATCTAGAGGTGATTTAAAGTACAGAGGAGCATGTGTATAGGTTGTTGTTGCTGTTGTTGTTGTTGTTAGGTGCCGTCAAATCGGTGTCCGATTCAGAGCGACCCTATGTACAACAGGTGGAACTCTATTGTCAGTGCTTCTCTGCTGTTTATAGGGTTTTCAATGGCTGATTGATTTTTGGGAGGGGGCTGCCAGGTCCTTCTCCAAAGCCTACAGCACCTGGTGTTCCCAGGCAGTCTCCCATCCAAGTACTAACAAGGCCCAACCCTGCTTAGCTTCCCAGATCTGACAGGATCGGGTGCCACAGTGGTACGGCTGCAGGAGTGTGTAGGTTATATGCAAATATTTCAGTGTTTTATGTAAGGGCCATGAGCATTCACAGGTTAGGTAACCTCATTGGCTCCTAGAAACGGTCCATTTCGGATGTCAAGGAGTAATTGTGTATACATATACAAAATTTCATTGACCCTACCATTTTAAGATTTTCACAGTTTATGTATGCTATGCTTAAAATATGATAATAATTTTTAAACCCCATATTTTACTCCTTACCTAGAATGTTGCAAAGGTTCAGTTTTTCACAACAAAAAGGTATTTAAAGGAGGGGAAAAAAATCTCTCTCTGATTAATTTTTTTTTTTTGCTGAATCCCATTCACATATACATTTTCACATATTGAATTTCAGCAAAAAAATGGAGAAGAAAGACTTTTTCTTCAGTTGGGTAAGAATAAAAGAGACTCTGAAGCTATTCAAATGTGCAGCCATGATTGGAAGCATAAAAATGAAACTATTTTCATTTATAAAAGTGATTGCTCTGATCATATTATGTACTGGTATTTCAAAAGAAATGTTACCCAATAGAATTATATTATACCTGCTCATTCTCAGCTCTCATTTTATTTTTAATATGTCTTATAGTTACCCCCGGAATGAAAATGATCCTTTGGTAATGTGCACAAAATCGTATGCTGAATTTGCAAAGATGGGTCATTTTGACAGGAATAAATTCGTAATAACAGTAATAAGTTTCAAGTAGATAGACTGGTACTCATGTTAATGTCTATCTCACTTCTCCATCTGGCATCTAATGACATTTACAGAAAGCTTCACTGGCTGAGCTAAGTGTTCATGTTTTAAAGTGATTCCAGTTCAGCTCATTTAAAGCATATACGTGATGACGTGATGTGCAATCACATCATTGCTAGATTTCCATGGATCAGGAGTTCTGGGTACAGAATGACTTTGAATAGGTATATTGCAGAAAGATCATGCCAAGTGGAAACACCAGCTTGTAACATCTAAACAAATATAATGTGATATTAAAGGTGTGCACTGCAATGGGCTTCCTCCTGCGAGCAGGCACGCAGGTGAGGTGGGTTTGGGCCAATGTTTCCATAAGAAACAGAGCAAAATCAAATACATGATTTTCTGGGTATGAAAACTAGGATCTTTTCTCCCAGCCTCAAATAATGTCAAGACGTAGCACAGCACAGCAGTCAAAACTCCCAGCTGTGGCATTGAGGAAATATGGGCTTCTTTCCCAGGCCTGCCACTCACTGTCTGTGCAACTTGGATGCTCCTCATATAAAAAGGGCCAATGGTAAGTATTTTTCATCAGAATCCCATTTGCATATACATTTTAACATACTGCATTTCAGCAAAACAAAAACAAAAACAAAAAACAAAAAACAAACAATGGAATTACATTGGGTTATCTCCACTGGGTTATCCTGAGACCCAGATGGCAGGATGTAGGAAAATCTGTAGCACATATCCTGCTCTCAGTGAGTCTCAGTCCATCCCTGCTGCTATAACAAACTGAGTAATTCATAAATAATAGAAATTGATGTCTCACCAAACGGGAGGCTGAGAAATCCAAGATCAAGGTGTTAGCAGGTCGCATGCCTGGCGAAAGCTTGCGGTCCACCTCCCAGATGGAGGTTTTCCTTGCGCCCTCACATGGCGGACAGGAGAAAGGACAAAGGAGACTAGCGGAATCACTCAAGCCCTTTGCAAGGGCATTGATCCCATTCGTGAAGGTAGAGCTCTCGGGAGCGGATCATTTACAAAAGTCCCCTTCACCTCTTACTACTGTCGCACTGGTGATTAACTCCCAACATGAATTCTGCAGGGACGTAAACATTCAAACATGGCAGTGAGCCAGCCATAAGAGCAAGCCGCATTCATCGCTCCCTCAGTTTGAACTAGGAAGGGCACCTTTCACTGTCGTGACAACTGTCTTCCTTTAACTTTGGGCACACCCTTCGGTCATGTTATTACACATCGATGCTTCCAGGTTGATTATCCAGGAGAACCTCGAGCGATTCAAAGGGACTCTTTCTCCATTCATCTTAATAGTTTATTATTAGATGTGAAGCAAAACAAACAAACAAAAAACAATGGATATCTTTACCAATACCGAGTCATAAAAATTTAGCCACTAATCACATAGCAAATGCTTCCCAAGCCCTTTACCTCTGTCATTTCATTAAATCCGTGAAAGAATGAGGAGAGGTCCTTATCATAGTGTCCTCATTTTACGGATAAAATAAATGAGTCTGTCGGCGCTGGTTTGAAGATATTAAACTTGTACTGTATTATAATTATGAGGTCCAGCACTCAGAGACATAAGTATCTTCCAGAGATATCACAAGGAAAGATAAAATGAGGAGAGACAGAGAAATCCCTCTACTGCTCTTTGATTCTCAGACTCACAAGATGCTTTGCAGACTTGAGGTCTCCTTTGCCATGGTCCTGATGGGAGACAAATGTGTCCTGGGAAAAGTGCTGAAGTTTGACCTAAGCACAACAATTACCAGGGACTCTGGCTTCCTAGAGTTGTGTGGATCCTTGGACTTTCTCACACGCAATAGGCCAGGACACTGCTGACATTCGGGCTTGGTATTTCTTTGTTGTGGAGCTGACCTGTGCACTGTATGGTGTTTAGCACTCTGCCCTGTGCTTCTGCCTACCAGATGCCAGCAGCAGCTCTCCCCCAGTTGGGACAACCAGAAACATTGCATGCATTAACCAGTGTCCATGGGGATGGACAGTTACCCTGATAGAGAAGCACTGCTTTGGAGAAATGTATCTTAGAGTTCAGTGGAATCTAGTAACGTCACTGCAATGGAACTAATGGGGGACTACTCTGGAGATTTCTCTGCATGTGACTGCCTCCTTTGTTGCTCTTCTTCCGGCCATCTAGGATGCCATGCAATTATTACCTCTTGGAGATACCTTTGAAGACCACTGTATCCAAAATCGTCCCCACCAATGCATTCCACCTGCCCTTGTACTCTGCCTTATATTTTTTGTGGCGTCATCCAAATGACCCACTGGTTGTTCTTTCTCTGTCCACCCAGGAAGTAAGTGCCCTGGGGATAGGAATATTGTTCAACTTACTCTGGTGTATCTGGGATTGGAGCTCTAAAAACACTACGTGGAGAAAGAACAGGGCTGAGGAATCTCATTTCAATTACAGGTAATTCTGGAAAAAAGCACTTGTGGAACCAAGGAGGGGAAAAATACCGTGTGAGCAAGACACATTCATCAGGCCGGAAACTGTAAGCCCTATCCAGTAGAGATAGATGTGTGTGTGGGCACCTGTCTGTCTTTCCGTGTGCATTTCTTAAAAACATCAATAAAAGTTGTCTCGGGCAGCCATGGTTTACACGCAGCATCCAAATTTCTCATTAACTCCTCCACTGTGTTCTTCCTCAGAATGTTGCTCTTAAATGTCACATTCATTAATTGCCTGGGCTCCTGGGGATATCTCAAATAGAGATTAAGATGTCTGTCTGAAAACATGCTGTTTAGAATCCATGTACAAAGTTAGGAATCTGCACACAACTCTCATGAATTTCTGTAGAAAAACTTGAACAGCTCCATTACATCTACAATCGACTTATTATTTTGCCTGAATCATTCTTTGAGTAACTTGTTTATTTAGACTTCCAGAATGTCCCTGCACATTGCATGGGATGCATTAACTCAATCAGGCACTCATTTGTGCAAATTATGTGAATTGTTTATGGCGCCCAGGTATCCTGAGTGGTTGTGGTCTAAGCCGGAGGGCTTGGAGTACTGCCTGCCACCATCACCACCACCATGCAAGGTAAAGAAGGGGCTAGTCTGCAGTGTATCGGGGAAGTCCTTTCTGATCAAACAACATGTGAGCCCAGACCTGAGGGAAGCTAAGAGGTGAGCTGCGTGGGTTAGAAGAGGGAGACAGCTACAGGAAGGGAGACACCAAAACAAAGTCTGGAGGCAGGAGTAACTGGGAATACTTGAGAAGCAGTAAAGGGCACCAGGTGCGGGGTGCACACCTGCAATCCCAGTAACTCAAGATGCAGAGGCAGGAGGATGGCAAGTTCAAGGTCAGAGGCAGCCTCTGTAACTTAGTGAGACTTCTTCCCAAAATTAAAAAAGAGAAGTGAAAAATGGGATGGGGGGCAGCTCAGTGGCAGAGCAATTGCAAAGCATGTGTGATGCTCTGTGTTAAACCACCACACCACAGAGAGAGAGAGAGAGAGAGAGAGAGAGAAAGAGAGAGAGAGAGAGAGAGAGAGAAAGCAAAGGGTTCAAGTAAAGATGAATAATCAAAGCTGCACATCCTTAGGGATGAGGTACAAACTAGTGTCGGGCATGGACCAATTTGTTGTAATTGTTAGGTGCCATGGAATGGTGTCCCACTCATAGCGACCCTTATAGGGTTTTCAATGGCTGATTGTTTAGGAATTGCCTTGGGAGTGGATTGCCATGTCCTTCTCCCATTTTTGCGGTCCTGGAAATCGATCTCTGGACCACAGAGACTGCAGAGTGGTGCTCTACCAACCGAGCTAAATCCCAGCCAACTGCGTGTGGTGGTCATGGGAGAAACTTGTTTAATTTTGAGACAGGTGGGAGCCATTGGTCAGCTTTGATAAGAAGTGAAGTACTTCGACTTTGATACCAATTTGATCTTTCTGAATGCTCCATACTATGATCTGAATGTTGCTGTTCTCCCAAAACTCACTTGTTGAAACTTAATTCCCAGTGCGATAGGATTAGGACATGGGGTTCTGCGGGAGTTGATTAAGGGATTAAGTGAATGAGATTAATACCCTTATAAATGACATTAAAGGGAACATGTTTGCCCCTTCAGCCATTTGAGGATGCGGTAAGAAGGTGTGTGTGGGAAGCGGAGCCTGATCCCTCACTGTACTCCACACCTCCAGGGTCTTTGATCTTGGACTTCTCAGCCTCCAGAACTGTGAGTAATAAATTTCTGTTGCTTATACATTCCCCAGACTAAGGCATTTTGTCATAACATCAGGAATGGACTAAGGTGCTGTGTGAAGAACATACAGGAGTGGAACAGAATCAGATAGCAGTGGGGAGGGCACTTCACTGGCCAAGGGATGGAGAATGTGAAGGATGTTGGCGGTGGTGGCCAAGGTCAGAGTGAGGATCCACGTTCAAAGTGAGGTTGAGCCTCCCAGGAGATGCAAGGGTCTAAATGATGGGATGAAAACAGCATCTCTCCTCATTTCAGCCAATGCTGATGCCTCTTACAGCTTCTGATGATGGTGGAGACACCAACCTAACGGGCAATGTTTGGCTTCTTCTGAGTGTGAGAGAGAGTTTCAGGATATCTCTGATATTTTAGAACTTGCAGGGAAAATGCATTCTTTAACAGAGACATTATATTTACTCTATATCATCACTGTGTCTACAACCATACCCCTCTGGCATCTGATCCTGTCTGATCTCAGAAGCTAAACTGGATTGGGCCTGGTTAGTCCCTGGATGGGATGCCACCTGGGAATACTGGGTGCTGTAGGCTCGGGAGAAGAACCTGGCAGCTCACTCCCCAAACCATCAGCCATTAAAAAGTGTATGAATGGCAGAGAAGTACTGACATAGTGCCAGGCATGGTACAGTGTCCAGGAGTGTTTCGTTCTGCTGCACATTGGGTCTGTATGAGTTGGACCTGACTCCACAGCACCAAACAACATCATCAACACTATAGGTTTCCTTTTTTGATCCAGACAAGGTACAATGGGATCTTCCAATAACCTTTTATCAGTCTACTTTCCAATATGTATTTGGGGCGCACAAGCAAATTACTTCATTATGGTAGGCCAATCTATGTATGTCCAGGGGTACCGTTTATCCATGACAATGACTCAGTGACCAGGCCATAAACTTCTTTGCTCTATGCTGTGTAGAAGAGATCTGAATGATAGGATTGCATTACTGGAAACTTGACAAGGTTTTTCTCCCTACCAAAACATATGAAAATTGACACCATCCCAGACCCTTTATAAAGAACTATATTTTACTCGCCTAAATCCTGTGCTTTGTGAAGCTAACTGGATGGTTTATTGAGGTTTATTGTTTCTCTTATGATAGCTTGGTAGCTGATATATCACTAAAAATCAGGAGGGTGTGCCTATAGCAAACTCTTCAATATCGTGGGGATTAGGCTAAATTGTTCCAAGCAATGAGACTCTTACCCTTTCCTTGACAGATCTTAGAGAACAGATAATAAATCAAGGCTAAACATAGACATCACAAAAGAGACAGCACAACCTGACTATCTAGTAAGAATTCTCTGCAGAAGTTTTGTGAAAAAAAAAAACAATCAGCTTGTTCATTACAGTTCCAAGATCTTCTCTCCCCTCGCTGACATAACCCATTAGCAACTCCAACTGTGTCTCAGAGACTCATGGGAGTTCTGGGTGTAGCACGTTGGCGAAATGTTTTCTGTAGTGCAAATTGCTCAGATGGCAGACCGCTGAACTAATAGAATGTTATTCTGATTAAGCTGATTAAAAGCTGCATGTTTCAACACAGGCTGGAGGAGGGTAAGGACTGGAACTACAGATGGTAACGAACACGCTCGGACTTGTTCCGTGTCACGCAATACCTTGCCAGGATTTCTCCTCACAGGACGGCAATGATATGTCACGCTTTCTCTCTCTTCTCAACGTGGATGTTTTAAGGCAATATATGTGCACATTCTTCTCATTGTGGAACGTCTGAGAAGACAGTTCACGGGTTCAGCTTCAATAAAATATGTGCGGGGATGTCAACTCATGTTCCACAGGTTTAGGATTTTGAGGGTAACCCCTTAAGGAACTGATTATTTCTCTACAATTCCTCCTCATTAATATCAATAGCTGATTCTGGTTGAGGAGTTGTTTAAACTCCTGGTGTTCTTCCTATGCATGAGTACCAGCTATAGTCAATCACGCACTTCCAATAAAAATGCCTTTTATTAAGATGAAGGGATGCAAGTTGCACAAAGACTATATTTAATAAGTATGAGGAAAGAGAGGAAAAAGCACACAAATGCATTTATGTATCAAACCACAAGGTAAATAGTTAACTCAGTAAACCTAATTTTTTACAAATCATTTCTTAGCTTTGGTCTGGTTTCCTTTTGTTATGGTTAACCATTCACTTATAGGTAGTCCCCTGTTGGAGTTTTCCAGGGGACTCTCTCTAAGGGAGAGTCATTTATTTGCCCTAGGTAGATAATTTTTATCTTTTTTGTGTTTCCTTCAAAGACCAATGGAGCAACAACCACAAAAAACAAAAGAAAACAAAAAAACGTATTTGCAAACTCATGATACACCGGCCCCTGCCCTTACTTCCTTGACAGATTCTTTCCAAAATGGAGTAGCATTTTTCAGCACTCAACTCTCTTCCTCACCTCCTCAAACTATTTGGAAAACCAGCTGCGAAATCATAAGGTGTATCGGAGTCCTTGAAGGGCTGTTACAATGACTGTCCTACTTTATCCTTGCAAGAAGGGAGGGCAGGTGGTGTTACCCCCATATTAAAAAAACAGAATGTTGTCAGAGAGAGGATACAGTTAGGCAGTTTGTACAACCACAGGTAGGGTAAGACTTGGTAGTCTTGGTCTTAGGAACTTCTAGTTCAGTGATTTTGCTAAAATTGCATCTTCAAATCTTAGGCTGGTTTCTGCCCTAAGCTTTGTCATTTTTAAGTCCATCCTTTCCTTCCTTCCTTCCTTCTTTCCTTCCCTCTTTTCTTTTCCTTTCCGCTTTCTTTCTTTCTTTTGTGTGGTATGTGGGGACTGAAACCAGGGCCTCACACATACATTGCAAGTGCTGTAACGCTGGGATGGCTGGAATGCGCCCCAACCCACTTTTTGTATTTTATCGTGAGACCCAGTCTCACTGAGTTACACAGTCTGCCTCTGGCCTTGACCTCCTGGTCCTCCTGCCTCTGCCTCCTGAATCACTGGGATTACAGGCGTGCGCCACCGTGCTGCCCAAGTCCATCAGATACAAATCTGGTTAAGTTGCTCCTGCACCTAAGAAGTGCATATGATGTCTTTATGGACTGAACTTTATCCCCTGAAAATCTGCAGGTGGAAGCCCTCATCTCCCACTCCCAAATGTGACTTTATTTGTAGACAGAGTGTGTGAGGAAGTGACAAAGGTTATGTGAGGCCAGAGGGGTTAGGTCCCTAGACTAATGGCCCTGGCTCCTCAACAACAGGAAGTGACATGATACCAAAGTTCTGTCTCCAGCATGATTTGGTGGCCATCTGCAAGCCCGGAGGAGAGTCCTCACTGGAAACGCCACCCTACAATGCCTTGATCATACTGCCAAAAGAACCAACAGATCTGTCATAGAAGAGGAGCAACCAGAGTGTTCCCTGAGAGCAAGGATGGCTAGACTGCATCTTACATATTTTGGACATGTCAGGAGGGCCCAACCCCTGGAGAAGGGCATCATGATTGGGAGAGTGGCAGGTCAATGAAAAAAAGGAAGACCCTCAACTAAATGGAATGACACCATGTCTACAACGATGGGCCTAAACATAAAAATGATCATGGGTCTAGCACAGAATTGGGGGGTGTTTTATTTTGTTGTACATACAGTTGCTATGAGTTGAACTTGACTCGATGGCACCTAATGACAACCTGTGAGTTTGTGTGAAATTCCATGCAACCTTATCACATGCATAGTCCTTCATAAAATTTTCATTTGCTCTCACTTTGACACCTCTAAAAATTCACCACTTCGAATTTGGCTTAAGTTTCTAAAACTCACTACTTTGATTTCAATCTCTAAATATCTTATGTGTCAAAATTTGTCTAAACTCTGTGGGAACATAATTACTGTTGGCACTGAGCATGGAATCCGTTTACGATAGGAATATTTTCACATTATGAAATTCCTTCCAATTAACCAGTTGTCAGTTGGTTGTTGAGAAGGCTTCTGAGAAGCTGCACTTGAGGAATTTGGAGTTAGAGCTCTCAATAGTGAATCCACACACATACATTTCTTAAGTATCTCCCATGCATTATCCTCATTTCTCTAAGTCTAAATTATGTCTTTGCCCAGTTTTGTACCTCCAAGTAGCAAGAACATAAATATTGACAAATTTATTGATAATGGAGGTCAGATGTTATTCAGAAGGTAGCAGAGGAAATTCTTCAATGATTTGAGTTCATTTTAAAGTAAAAAATTATACTGGGGAACCCTATGTATTAGTAAGTTTCCTGTCACTATAACCAAATACCTGAGATAATTAACTTATATACAGAAAAGTTTTATATTGGCTCAGGATCCTGGAGTTTCCAGCCCATTATTGGATGGACACATTGCCCTCGGTCTCTGATGAGGAAGCACAGGACAGGGGGTGTAAGCAACACAGAAAAACTGCTTACAGAGTGGGCCAAGGAAGGGAGATAGAGATAGAGATAGAGAGAGGGCGGGGGAGAGGGGAAGACATCAGGTTCTCAGAGCCCTCTTCAAAGGCACCCCTCTGCTGAAGACCTAAAGACTCCCCACTAGTAGCCCCTTCCTACATGGCCCACCACCCCCAGGAACGCCACTCTGGGCACCAAGCCTTTAGCCGTGGATCTTTCACAGGCATTCAGCCTCCAAATTATAGCAGCCTGTAATGAGAGTGATTTTTAAAAGAGGCATTATCAGCTCAAATCCAGAGTAAGGGATGGATTCTGCTGGCCAGAGAGAATGTGTACATTGTGTTTTATTTGCCTACCCAGCAGCACATTTTAAAAAATGATAGCGTGATAAACAGAGTGCATAAGAACCGTCTCACCCAGGAGGGCTGTCTTAAGTTGTGGTCAGTTGCATAGACAAGGCATAGAGACATCCATAGGGAGTAGACGAGGGCTTCCTCCACCATTGACAGATTCATGAGCTCCTGCAGACTCAAAGTGTCTCTGTCATAATTCTCTCTCCTGCAGAGAGGTGAGGGACAAATTCCCAATTGCAGACTCTAGAGCCCTCAACGTAAACCACACCCTAGTGAGGGTACAGTGGCCAGAGGAAGCCACGCACAACGCTTGGCATTGACGACGCTTCGCTGGTGTTTGATATTCAAGGTATCTGAAACAGTTCCTTGTGGAAGTGTGAACTGCTGTCCTCGGGGGCCAAAAGATGCCGGCTCCTCTACCCTACACGCCCGCGTCAGCACAGGGTAGACAGGTAAAGGCAAATGGAGAGACCTGTCTACCTCTGTGTCTGTGTCTGTGTGTTGGCGACACATGGAGGTTTGGATAGCATAAGAGGGTTGACTTGGTGCCAAAGAAATAAGAAAGAGTTTACGAGTCTAGGTACAGGAAAATTTCTGTGCTCTTAATATAATGATTAAGGCCAGAAGAGAAACTATGTAAGCCAAGTTATGCATTAATAGTGTAAGAACTGTAATGACCAAACAATCCACATTTTAAGGAAAAAAAACCTGTACTGGGGAAAAAAATCTACATTGATAGGACAGGATGAGTAGGAACCTTTAGGCTACAGTGCCACACCTAATGGACCCCATTTCGATTATGTTTCAACTGTATGTCCCCAAGGGTCCTCAGCCCACCCTGTCAGTCGATCTTCTTGTTAGAACATGGTTCTAGCTCTCTCTCCTCGCCTCAGTAGAAACCCAGCAGTTCAAATACCTCGTACTCAGCTTTAACAGGGGAAAGATTACCCTGGGTTTCCTTTCTTCCAACAGCCAAACTATTGCTTCACAACCTTGTCTTAACACACACAGGCGGCAGAAAACTTCCTGCCAGACCGGAGGCTCGGATTTGCTTGGCTGGTCCCATTCAGAACCAGGAGGCAGAGGATCTTGATTGGGGCAGAACGCTTCCTGTCTCTCTTTCCCCCTCTGGAAGCAGGGATCCGTTTTCAACTCCATCAGAGGTGAACTGCGAGGTTCGGGTCAGAGAAGGAGGGACAGAGGGGCGCAGTATCCACCTAGACAGCTGCATGCAAACGGAAATGCTCCCTTCTTATTTTACTTGGCGTCACCTCTGCAGATCATAGGAGGTGGTTAATAAAAGCACAGAAAGCCGCGGTCAGTGATTTGAGAATGTCAGCGACGGCCAGCATTCTTGTGTTCGCGATCCAAGTGGCAGCCAGCCACGAGGAACAAGCTCCCCTTCTCTGTTGCTGCCGCCCGCCCGCTTTCTCACATTTCTGGGCACAGCGCTGCCAGCCCAACCCCGTGTTATCAGGAGACTCGAGAAACTTGGACACATTCTTTGGTGGCTTTTTGGCACGGACCCTGGAATAGTTCTGCCTCTTACTTGGGATTGTCTTTCGGTTCCGCAAACACAGCTAGCTGCTTCAGCAGAGCCTCGCTCTGTGGTCCCACAGGGCTGACAGCAATCACTGGATGGAGAAGAGGTTCAACCAAGGTGCACATCTCTGTACACTGGGGGCAGTCAGGGCGAGGCACAGGGGGCTTCTAACAATAGCCAGGGGCTCTGCTTGTCTTTTTGTTAGTTGGTTGGTCACCTCTACATAATATTGGTCCCAGAAAGAGGAGAAGATAGTTTTGCTTGTATAAACACAAAGTGCTAACTCCTTGAAAAATCTTTATTCCCCATTCAAAAAGTTTGCAGAGACAGGTCCTGAATCCAAAGCCAGACAGAATGGACTAGATACTGGGAAACACACACACACACACACACACACACACACACACACACACACACCACACTAGTATTTTAAGAATGATGCTGGTTAATAGTATAAGATACTATAAGGGAAGAAAGGATGTTTGTTTACTGGGTTGAAAGTAAATCATTCTTCCACTGTGACAAATGTGGATAGTGTCCAATTTCAGGAAGACGGCCCCAGAGCATGGAAACATTTATTGGGATGAATACAAGTTTATATAAAATTAAAGTGACGATTGAAGGAAAAGAGGAAGAAAAGTCTTGGACAAGTTAGTTTCCTAGGTGAATTTAACGGCTGGATGGGGCCACGGCATGGCAAGAGAATGCATCTTCCTCTCGGAACCCAGGGACCCAATCTCTATTTGGGTGCCAATGTCAGGACTCCTGGGGTCCATCTGGGGTCTTCTGACTGCATCTAAGCCTTGGGCAACTCTGGGCTGACAGCCGAAACCATCCCAAGCTGCGGCTAATGCCAAGAAGGCTGCTGAGCTTAGGAGAGGTCCGAATATAATTGGACCACCAACACCTTGGCTTGCAGGTGAAAGGACCTTTTTTTGGACCTTGAATGCAGCAGAAGGTTTCTTAGGGCGGTCAGTACCCTCAGTCCTGGATATTTTAAATAGCCAGTTTAGAATTTTTGCAAGTACTTTGCTTTTCCTTCATTTCGCATCCAGCTAATAGTCTAAAAGGTGTCTTTGCTTGTGTTTGTTCAGCTGAGACATTTAGCTTAAGGGCTTTATTCCTACCCTGGTGCAGAGCTTGGACAAAATGTTCTACAAATTTCCAGAAAGTAAGTAGCTTAGACTTTGCACATGGAAGGGGTCTACTGTTCTATCCAATCTGCTATTATAGTCTACAAACAGCCAGAAGCAATATGCAAACAAGGCTGGCTGTGTTCCAATAAAACTTTTTTTTTTTAAATAAATAGGCTACAGGACATTATCGATTCCAGGGACTGTAGTTTGCTGATCCTTGTCCTGGAAGCCGATGCTATCTTTTCATTTTGAGTTTATCAGGCTGTCAATCTACCACAATTCTGATGGTGTACTACCCGGTTATCGATGACAGTCAATCAATTGCATGAAACAAGGTGTACTAGCTAGTTCCACATTGCTGAGATAGAACGCCTAGCAGAAACAAGGGAGGAGAGATTTATTCTGACTCATAGTTTCAGAAAGTCTCAGTCCACAGTGGTGGTGAAGGCATGGGGGAGGAAGGGGCAGGGGGCCCTTGGCACAGGAGAAACGTTCTCATCATTGCCCACCAGGAAGCACACAGCTTGGCTGGAATCAGTGGCTGGGAATCACCTTCAAAGGCCAGCCCCGGAGACCTCTTCTGCCTCCTGGGTCCCATCTCCTAAAGGTTCTACACCTACCCAGAACTGTGCCAAAAGCTGGGGACATTCAAAGATGAGCTTCTGTAGGACATTTCACATTCAAACTATGATATGGAGGGAGCCGTATAAAATCTGATTCATGTTTCTAAAATAATGCTAGGCATTGGTGGTGTAGTTCATTGGTAGAGCACTTGCCTTGCAGGTTTGAACTTCAGAACTTCAAGTTAAATAAATAAATAAATAAATAAATAATTACAACTACCCAAAGGGGTTTGGGTGGAGTGGAATCAGAGATATTTCTGAGTATCTACTGTAGTTTGCTCTGGGGGGAGGTGGTAGATTTGACATTGGGTAGACGACTATAGGTTTGAAAAATATTTTAAGTCAAAATGGATGGAATTTGCTGATGTGAGGATATAATTTTAAATTATCTCCTTACGGTATGCTTTATCTTCCCCCGCCATCAAGTGTCCACACATTCTTGATATCTTTGAAATCCTACTGGCTGGGCTCCTAGCCATTCTGTGAACTCATAACGGTCATTTCTGTCTTACGTTGATGAAATTTAGGATACGCAGCTGACAGCTAAAAGGCAGAAATAATAATCAGGCGCCGGCTAATGTTTTCTTTTGGACATTTGTTTTATGCGTGTCCTAGCACAGAGGCAAGCAGCATGTGGCATTCTGGGAAATCCATCCAGTGAGGCCTTCCTGTTGGATTCTTCTCTGAAGGAAGATGAGTGATATAAGAAGTTTCTTTCACTCAGAAATGAGTAACTCAGAATTCTGTCTGCAGGGACCACAATGCTTGGCTCAACAGGAGGAAGAGAATATTAAGTTCTGAACTTTCCATATCGGAGAACCTCACCTAGTTAAATAAATTATATCTTCTTTTTTTAAAAAAACAGAAACCTTCTTTGGTACACAGAATCTTATTAAATGAAGGGCCAGGTTGCTACAAGAAAAGAAAGAAAAGTTCTTCTGTGTTCTCACTCTCCTTGCCATAACATTTTCATCCCTCCTCCCACATTCAGTAAAACCACTAGGAATTTTCATCCACAGATTTTAGAAGCTTGCACCTTTTGGTCTCCATGGAAGGTGGTCATTTACTGAGATCTCTTAGTCCATTTTTTTCAGTGTTTATGCTTCTTTCAAATGAGAATGCTCAGTTTCCCAATGTCTAGTCCATTCTGTCTGGCTTTGGATTTAGGACTTATCTCTGAAAACTTTTTGAATGACATATAAAGACTTCGAGGAGTTAGCACTTTGTATTTTGTAAATGCGGATCTTAATTTCTTTCTTATCTTTACAGGGGCTTTTAAACCAAGAAGAAGAGATTGGAAGCTCAAAGCAGAAACATATGGATAAACTATTATAGAGGTTATGGCAGCCAACTCCTAGGCCAGCCAGTGACCAAAAGGCAGGTATCCAATGTGCAATCAATTCCACTTATGTTCTCCAAAGTTCACACATGGGAGAAATACGTGGCATTCCACTCTCGAAGCAATCCTCAATTAATCGGCCATTGCAAACCCAATGAGGGTCACTGTGAGTCGGACTCAACTCGATGGACCCTACCAACAACAGTCCATGCATTTACTCTTACGGTCACCAGTTATAAAACTCATCTCTGAGTTTGAATGCAGCCAACTTCATAAAGAGCCACCTAAATGAATCCCATTGCTCCTAAATGGGACTCTTGTGCTTGTCTTCACTATAAAAATAATGCAGCGTTTTAGTGCATGAAAAACGGGAGAAAAATATCACTCACATTTATTCTAATTAAAGAAATCCTGTTTCTCCATAGGTTGAGGTAGGAGGCTGGCGACTTTGAGGCCAGCCAGGGCTACGTGGTGAGAGTCCAGGTCAGAAAGGAAGAAATACTGTTAATGACATTGTTGTGACCCCACTGTTTTGCTCACCAGCTTTCACATTCCAAGTGAGCTTCACACTTCCACTTTTTCATTTTAACCAGGAAGAGAGAGATTTCTAAAATACAGCTGGAAGCTGGGCGCCATGATGTGCTCCCTACAACCCCAGCGCCTCTGGAGGAGGAGGCAGGAGGATTGCGAGTTTGAGGCCAGAGGCAGCCTGCACAACTTAGGGAGACCTGTCTCAAAATAAAAAACAAAAAGGGGGTGGGGGAAGTCGGGTGTGGTGGCTCACACCTGTAATCCCAGGGACTCAGGAAGTGGAGGCAGGAGGATCGCAGGTTTGAGGCCAGAGGCTGCCTGTGTCATGTAGGGAGACCTTGTATTAGAATAAAAAGTAAAAACGGGGTGGAGGTGCAGGCCAGTGGTAGAGCACTTGCAAAGAAGGTGCAAGGCCCTGGGTTTAATCCCAAAGTACTGCAAAAAAAAAAAAAAAAAGGTGGTGGTGGTGGTATGTGTGTTTGTGTGTGTGAGGGTGCAGCTCAGTGGTAGAGCACTTGCCTAGCATTCTCAAGGCCCTACGTTCAACCCCTAACCCTGCAAAAACAAAACACAACAAAATCAAATTAAATGAAATGAACGACAGCTGATTTTAGGGAGTCTGTCTAAATCCGTGTAGACGTTGCTTATTTGAATCCGTAATACCTTGCTGTGACTCACCCCACAGGCACCTTCCACAGGGGTTCCGATGAGTTTCCCTTTGGCAGGCCAAGCAGAATGTGTATTTTCGCATCTCCATTCTTTCTTTGGGCTGGGATTTAGCTCAGTGGGTAGAGCGCTGTGCTGCAGTCTCTGAGGCCCCAAGTTCAATTCCCAGCACCGCATAAATGGGGGGAGGACCTGGCAATCCACTCCCAAGGCAATCCCGAAGCACTCAGCCATTGAAAACCCAATGAGGGTCGCTATGAGTTGGATACCGACTCGACGGCACCTAACAACAACAACAACAATTCTTCCTTTGCCTGTAGCCGTAGCCCTGTGGTATCTGATCCTGTCAGATCTCAGAAGCTAAGCAGGGTCTGGCCTGGTTAGTCCTTGGATGGGAGATCGCCTGGGAACACCAGGTGCTGTGGGCTTGGGAGAAGGACCTGGCAACCCCCTCCCAAAAATCAATCCACCATTGAAAACCTTATGGACAGCAGAGAAGCACTGACAATAGTGTTTTGCCTGTTGTACGCAGGGTCGCTATGAGTCAGATACCGACTCGACAGCACCTAACAACATTGTCCCTTTGCCCTTCTGGTTCTGTTGCTTTTATTTTGGGCAGTGTTCATGCTTTGTGCAAAGGAAGTGAATTGTCCAGAAGGCGAGGTTCTGCAGGGGGCTCTCTCTTATTTTATGTTTTTCCTGATTTTCACTTTTAATTTTGCAGTACTGAGGTGCTAAACCCAAGGCCTCAAGCGTGCTAGGCAAGTGCTCCAGCACTGAGCTGCACCCCTGGCCCCTTTTTCATTTTTATTTTGAGGCAGGGTCTTGCTAAGTTGTGCAGGCTGCTTCTGGCCTCCAAACTGAGATCCTCCTGCCTTGGCCTCCCCAGCTGCTGGGATCACAGGTGTGGGCCACCATGCCTGTCAGGGAGCTCTTCTGAATCACAATAAGACCAAGTTAAAGAAACCGTTTGTCTTTACTAACTGACCAGTTATTTCCCCAAACTAGTGCTCTCAAGTACACAGCAAAACCTAGGGAGCTAGGTGAGGAACCCTAGTGACCACTGAAACTGTCCATCAGTCCTCTTCCATGGGCAAATCCACATCTGAGGCACACATCACCCAGTGCCTTTCAGTGCGGTGACAGTAAATGTTAGCTTAATATGATTCAATGTACTGCCAGTGTTTTGTTCCATCAAACTGCTTTGGCTTTTGTTTTTCTTTTTCCTGGTACTGAAGGGCTGACCCCAGGGGTTGCCCATACTTTCCAAGAGCTCTACCACGGAGCTGCAGCCCCTGCCTTCCTTTGTTTACTTTGTATTTTGAGACAGGGTCTTGCTAAGTTGAACAGGCTGCCTGTGGCCTTGAACTCCTGATCCTCCTGCCTCGTCTCCTGAACCACTGGGGTTACAGGTGCAGCCCACTGTGCCCAGCCAAGAATGCTCTGAAGAAGGTACTCAAGGGCTTCTTAAAAAGTGTCAGAGCCCAGAGCCACAGCAACGGCATGTTTATTATGTACAAGTTCACCCATTCCGCTACAATGTAAAGCATGCGCTGGTCAAAGCGCCATCTTCCCATCTCTGCAGCTCTACTTCCTGAGACCCAAGTTTTAAAGTGCTGTGAGAAAAGGGATCCAGCGCATGGACTTGTGTGTACCACGCACAGCTGCAAGGCAAAGGGACATACGTTTTCCTTGGCAAACAACTCTTCCAAGGTTCCCTTGGGCATCACACTTCAGGCCACTCCCTGGGGATCTCAGATGAAGAAGACTAAGCAACTCACGCCTTTACTATTTTGAAACTTACAGAAGCTGCATTTCCCAGGAAGGTCTCGTTCTAGCAGCTTGGCTGTCTCACTGTATCACATCACACCCCAACCTTAAATTGCACCAAAAGGCTTACCTACACATTCTGTGAGGAGGTCTTTGCAAATGTCCTTGGAGATGGGATTAATTTGCCAGGGCCACAGACTCAGAGCTTAAACAATAGACCCTTATGCCTCCATGTCCCCAAGGCTCGCAGTCCAGGCCAAGGTGTGGGCAGTGTTGGCTCCTCTTATTGGCTTGTAGATGCCGTCTTCTCCCTGTGGCCTCACACAGTCTTTCCTCCGCGCGCGCGCGTGTGTGTGTGTGTGTGTGTGTGTGTGTGTTCATCTCTTTTTCTTGTAAGGACTCTGTTCCTCTTGGGTTGGGTTAGGGCCACCATAGTGAGTTGACTTAACACTAATTAGCTCTTTAATTTGATGCTTTTGAATTATGGTGCTAGAGACGTCTACTGAATATACCAGGCACTGCCAAAAGGACCAACAGATCTGTCCTAGAAGAAGTGCAACCAGAGTGCTCCTTGGAAGCAAGGATGGCTCAACTGCATCTTACGTATTTCAGACACATAGTCAGGAGAGATCAATCCCTGGAGAAAGATATCATGTTTGGGAGAGTGGCAGGTCAATACAAAAAAGGAAAACCCTCCACCAGATGGATTGACAGCGTCTGCAACAATGGGCTTAAACGTAAATAAGATCGCGTGCCTGGCACAGAATCACAGAATCAGGGAGTGTTGGACTTGACTCAATGGCGCCTAACAACAACAGACATTCACAAATTGGTTGTACTGAAACACACCCAAAGCCATGCCTGCACACGCCACAATGGCTCAGGAAATAATTAGGACTGGTAGTAGTGAGTTTATGTGTTTGTGAGTCTCTATATCTATCTATCTATCTATCTATCTATCTATCTATCTATCTATCAATCATCTATATATCATCTCTATCTCTATCATCTCTGTCTCTACCTGCTGATATTACATAAAGCATGTAAGAAAGCAAAAGCTGACAGACTTTTAAGATTCTGTCAACCTTCTTCACAAAACTGACATCTAAAAAATACTGACAAAGAAAATTGAATCTGGATGAAACTATTGAAAAAAATGAATGCCCCAAACTTTGAGTTAATAATTGACCAGAGAATATAACATAACAGATATGTAGGAAGTACAAGCGTAACATCTAATAAACAGCAGGAGGATGGTAAGTAAGACATTTGTATTCTATTTGTGATTCATGCTAACTGATGCTGCTCTTGCTACAAAAAAAAAAAACTATGTACCTCTGTGAGATGAAGGAAATGTTGCTTTGCTTCAGTATAAGTAACATTATTACAATCTCACAATATCACAATATCTCACAATATCATCCTGTGTATTTTAAATATACACAAAAAATTTACCTAAAAAGTAACAAGTAAGTATACTTGATCTGTAAGAGAAGAAATGGATTGCTGATAGAAAGGTGAAAATGGAAGATGGGACAGGTTTACCTCTGTACCACAGAAAACAGTTCAAGAATTATATCACACATTGGAGATGCTACGCTATGCAGAGGAATGTAGGCATTGTTCGGCAAAATGCTTGCTTGATGAAATGCCATAAATATTAGCATGTCTCTGATTAAAATGACATGAACAAATTGAAATTGTCATTGAGGCCATCATAATGCTTTCAAAACAAAAGTGTCCTAACACCATCAGCCGGATCTGTGTGATTTGCAATGGCTGACGTAGATACTATGATACTGTGTTTTTGTCTATAGCCCACAGGGGCTGGGGTTTAGCTCAGTTGGTAGAGCGCCGCTCTGCCCTCTCCGAAGCCATGGGTTCAATCCTGTCCACTGTGAAAACAGGAAAAGGATGTGGCAGTTCACTCCCAAAGCAATCCTGAAACAATCAGTCACTGAAAACCCTGAAGGTCACTATGAGTCGGGCCCAACTCGGTAGCACCTAACAACAATAGTCAACAGAGAAACAAGATGAGCCTTTCAGGTGTTTCTTTATGGGCTGATGGGAGGGTGTAGTAGAGAAGTATTTCCAATGATTTTTTTAAAAAAGAGACTGATTGATGACGTATATAGATACATATTTCAAATGTGCATGGATGAAAATAAAAAAAGAAAAACCAACAAAAACACCAATGCCCAAACTTTGAAACCATTTCTCTGATTTGCAAAATGAGAAATAAGCACTGAAAAGTTCCCCCACTACCTCGCCAGCCCTTTGCTGTATTTTCAGAAAGAATTCATCTGCCTGGAATTCAACAGATGTGCAAAACAGTGACAGTATAAAATTTGTGTTTGTGGCCAAAAATCGGCAATTTAGGATAATGTAGTCTGAACAGCTTCCTAATTTATTCTCATATTACTGCTGTGGTGGATGTAATTTTCAGAAGGCTTTAAAAGCTGCAGTGGGACCTCAATTTCAAAATGATGTCATTACATATTAGGTAAATTACCTGGGTACATATTTTATACTGATGGGATATAAGCTATTTGTTTGTTGATGAAAATTAAGCACTTGAATATGTAAAGCTGACTAGCGTTCACCTGCTGCGAAAGGTAATGTTAGTGCTAAAATTTTGGTATCATGTGGAGCCTGAAAGTTTCCTCCTATCCTAAAGGGTCATAAAACAGAGCAGGAGAGAGTTTCAATTATTCACCTAATAAGCAAATAAAGCAGGCACTTAAAATTTAGTATCTTTGTAATGCTGAGACTCAGTTCTGTACTTAAATTTGCCTTCCAGCCTCCTAAAATGCATATAACCTTTTACTATCTTAAATGAGATTTTCTTTAATGTAAGTTTTATGATGAGAAAGTTGGGTGAATATAATTTCCTACAGTAAAAGTGAAGATCATAGCCTTCATTAATGAACAGCATCAACAAAATACCCTATCTAAAGAGGATCTAAAAATAATGGCATATCATTGCTAAAGAGCTAAGAGAAATGTTGGGGTTCCCAGGGGATGGAGAGTACCCCAAACATGGCTGGTCCCAGGAGCTCATCTAGCCCACTTGGAATCCTATGGGGCAAGATAGCAACAGGTCACCTTTGCCCTACATCTGGGTATTTCAGTCTTCCCCCCTCCCATCAAGTGGGCCAAGATGGCACCCAAGGTATGGTAGCATCTAAAGCCCCCCTGGTGCCCGATTGGTCATTTCTGATCCAACCCTGTTCCCCTGATTGGCTGGCTATCAGGCCATGTAAACCCTGGAGTTCAGAGTTCAGCAGCCATTCTGAACACCACCCAAAATAAGCTCACCAGGTCCTTGCGGTTCCTTAAGGGCCCAAGGCCCATTTACTCATCTGCCTAGCCTCGCCTTCAGCCTTTCTCCAACCTGCCTTCATCATACTTTGACCCGCCTGCCACCTCTATCCAACCCCCACCTCTATAATGCCAGATATCCTACACGGATCAACAGCTTTGGGAGACAAGAATCTGGGAGTCAAGCTCAGGGTCCCCGAAGTGGTGAAGCCTGTGAGCCGGAAGAGCACGGACACCTGGGAGGCTCTGCCCCAGCGGCACAGACAGCAGCTGAGCGCTTCCCCTCTCCAACTCCCCTCTCCCCTCTCCCTAATCCTCCACTCCCTTCCCCTCCTTTGTGAATAAACCTCTGTCCTCTCCTGTGCGTTGACTCTGTTCTCCGGCCACAGCCTCACCACCGGGTGCAGCATCAGGGCACCCACCTCTTGCTTCCACCCACAACGCAGAGAGAGAGAAAGCCCAGGAAGAACCCGACAGAGAAATTCAGGCGAACGGTGAGAACGCTGGATATGAAGTGGAAGAGATGCAGGTGTTTGCGCCCTCCCTTCAAGTGGCCAGCACAAGCGTGTTTCCCATGAAACCACATCAGGGCAGACCCAGAATCTCAGATATTACAGTGTGTGTCTACATGACCACGGAAACTTTCCCAGTGGCTCCATTTTCAATGGTGCCAAAGATTAGCCTGACTTCAAAGGTACAGAAGAACTACGCCGTGTTTCTGAAGTCAAGCAAACAATGAATATATTCATTTCTAAAAAGCAGTCACTTCGACAAAAATGTTAACATTTTTATCTCGCTTTCATCCACTGATTTCAAAATCTTTCAGCCACCTAGCCAACTAGGCAGGTGTGGATTAGGATTTTTATGCTGTTTACAGAAAGCTCTGCCAAACAAAATAAGTCCTTGGAAGGAAGCATTTCAAACTGGGGTTGTTTTGAAGCGGGGAATTATGATGTATTGATGGAATATTTGGAGGCTGAGGTTTCCTTTGACTTTCTCTAGATGAACCTCTTTTTGGTACGTCTGTCTTTTACATAGTTCCAAGCTTAGTGAACATAAAGGATTCAAAAAGGAATATACATTTTGAGGGGCAGTGTTCTCTAATATTCGTAAAGCATTAAGAAAATCTCCAGGTGGACTAATTTTTGTGGGTGTGTGTGGTCCTCGAGGGATTGAGCCCAGGGCCCTGCACATATTTTGCAAGTGCTCTGTCACCAAGCTGCACCCCCAGCCCATTTTTTACTTTTTATTTTGAGTCAGGGTATCGCTAAATTACAGAGGCTGACTCTGGCCTTGAACTGGCAATCCTCCTGTCTCAGCCTTTACAGTCTCTGGGATTAGAGGTGTGCACCACCAGATTGAATGTTTTAAATATTGAAACTTTATATGCTGAGTCTACTCAAAGTTGGATTATCTAGTGAATATGTTGTTGTTGTTAGGTGCTGTCTAGTCAGTTCTGACTCATAGCAACCCTATACAACAGAACAAAACACTACCCAACATTATGCCATGCCCAGCACTATGTGAGTGCTTCTCTGTTGTTCAATGGCAGATTGTTTTGGGATTGTTTTAGGAGTGGGCTGCTAGGTCCTTCTCCCATTTTTGCGGTGCTGGGGATGGAACCCAGGGCCTCAGAGAGTGCAGAGCAACCACTCTACCAGTTGAGCTAAACCCCAGCCTAACAAACATGCTGTTGGTATTGTTTGTCAAAAAGTTGTGGGTTTCTCTTTGCATTGCTTTGTCTATATATAGCCACCAACTTCTAAAAGATAAATGTGGGGACTAGGTACTTTGACCCTTGGCCTGGGTACATCCATCACAATTACTTGGAAATGATCCTCTGTCTAGTGCAGAAAAATGAAAAGTGGGACCTACTGCCAACAAAACAATAAAACAACAACAATGCTGGTGGGGGTGCAGGGAGAAGAACTATAGTGCGCTGCTGCTGCTGGGAATGCAGGTTCATGCAGCCACGGTGGGAATCAGTAGACAGCACCCTCAAGGAGCTAAGAACAAGCAAGCAAGTAAGCAAGCTCTCTCAACAGAAGTAAAACATCGGACCAGGCAATGCCACTCGAGACGGTGAACAGTAACATCCTTCATTTTTACCCTCACAAAGGTACCAGAGCCCATCGCCCTTCAAGCACATACTTGTGTAATGAATAGAAACCAAATATGCGTTGCAATTTAGAGTGCACTAATTAACTGCCTTTGCTTCCCAGCAAACGGAGGGACTCCCTGTCAGATTGCCTTAGGCAATTTAAAATGAACGCTCCCTTTGCCTGATGTTTTGGGATGAACTAACCCAAGGAATCACACCGTACCTTGAAGGCTTCATATTTTCCAGAAAAGTGTTCTTGCAAAGGTCAGAATTTGTCACTCATGCTGCCTTTCTTTTCAAATACACTTTTATTTTTAATTGACACACAGTAATTGGTCATACTTAGGGGATACGATGTAACATTTCAATCCATGAATTCAGTGTGTCCTGATCCCGTCAGTGAGATTAGCATTTCCATCTCTCTAGACCGGGCTGGGATTTAGCTAAGTGGGTAGAGCACTGCGCTGCAGTCTCTGAGGCCCTGAGTTCAATTCCCAGCACCGCAAAAGTGGGAGAAGGGCCTGGCAATCCACTCCCAAGGCAATCCCGAAGCACTCAGCCATTGAAAACCCTATGAGGGTCGCTATGAGTCGGATACCGACTCGACGGCACCTAACAACAACAACATCTCTCCAGAAAGAGAGAAGTTCTTTGTGCTGGGAACATTCAAAATCCTCTCTACTAGCTACCTTGAAATATTCGATGAACTACTGTCAATCAAAGTTACTGTCCAGTGCTGTGAAATGTGATGGGTTATTTCTCTGATTCAAGTACACTTCTGTCCCCATTAAATGTCCTGTGCATCCCTACTGCCCTAACCAGGCTCTGGAAACCATCAGTCTATTCTTTACTGGTTGGAGACCAACATTTCAGCATCTGCATTTCAGTGAAAACGTGTGGTATCTGTCTTTCAGTAGCTGACTTAGCTCACTTAACACATGTCCTCTGGGTAGCCATAGATGACAGGATTTCATTCTTTTTGACGACAGAATAATAGTCCATTGTGTACATGTCTCACATTTACTTTGTGGACACCTAGGTTGTTTCCACTTCTTGGCTGTTGTGAGTAGTGCCACAATGACCAAGGCAGTGCAGATGTCTCTGGGATGTACTGATTTCATTTCACTGGGATGCGCTCCAGATGTAGACATGCTGGGTCATGTAGTGAGTCTATGTCCACGTTTTTGAGGACCCGCCATACTGTTTTCATACATTTTCTCCAACAGGATATAAGAGCTCTTTTGCCATATTGATGCCAGCATTTCTTATTTTTTTTGTCTTTTTAAAAATGCTGCCTGTGTTGGGCACAGTGGCGCACACTGTAATCCCAGCGACTGGGGAGGCTGAGGCAGGAGGCTGGCAAGTTTGAGATTAGAGGCAGCCTCTCAAGCTTTTTGAGACCCTCTCTCAAAATAAAAAAGGGGCTGAGGGGTGCAGCTCAGGGATAGAGCACTTGCCTAGCACACACAAAGCCTGGGGTTCAATCCCCCCACGGCCAGTAATGAAAAAAAAATGCTTCTTTTGATTAAGAAGAGAAAGTCAGGTAGCTTCATGCCTTCCTGTGGCTCGAGTTTGAATTTCCATGATTGCCACACAAGTAATCCAAGCGCCCTCCTGCGGACGTCCTAACAGATGAGGGAATGCCTGGCACAGCGGGGAAATGGCAATGCCAGCTACAAAACTCTCAAGTGGGCTCTTTATCATTCAGTGCAGATCCGAGACCATGCTCTAAATCCAAGGCAGGGACAGTCCACAGTAGAGTCTTCCTGGGCGTCTGACGAGCTCGGATAACTAAAAGGCCAATGCCTACTCAGTGACCCCAAGTGTACTTCTCTCTCCACTTGGGTCAAGGCACACCTGTGGAATTCCTGCTCTTGAGAAAGCACCTTCGAGGAGTGAGGAGGGTGGGAAGGGGATTCTTCAGGATCCACTTCTGACTCTCGGAAGGAATTCCTCTGTGGGATCTCCAGGTATGACAGGCACGTTAAGTGGCCACTTGGATTCCATTCCACTGATCTGCGGTGGGGCAGATAAGCACCGTGGAAATGATACAGCGCTTAAGAATGTTTGAATGAGGCTTTTATATAAGAACTAATTATTTTGACATAATACACTAATGATGCTAGAGGCTCCGTGTACGCCTAATTAAAGGGAAAAAAATATCCATCATAGCATCTCATGGGCTTATATTGTCTACATGCTTGTGGTTTAGCTATTAGGTAGGGAATTTTCTTTTCTTCTGAGAATACCAGGAAATAATATCATGGAATGTATTTTAACAGCAGTAAAGTTCTATGTTCTGAAGCTTTACAATATGATTCCTTACATTTTTTTCCTTGTGTGTTTTTTCGTAAGTTTAGGATGGCTTTATCTTTTCTCCCCAGTGATTGCTCCTGATTCTGCCAAAATCAAGTAGGGGCCATTCCAGCCTCTATGCGAAGCCTTCCTGATGTCCTTCATTGCACCGGGAATAACAGAAATGGCACTTAATCGAAAGTGACTGGTTTGTTTGGCAGAACCCTATTTTAGGGATGAACAAAGAGGCTAACTCTTGGAGTCCATACAAAGTTCTGCAACATGTTCCTTGGTGTTTAGTGTGTGGCCTCAGAGCGAAAGAAAAAAGAAAAAAGGAAAAATAATGGTTGAGGCAGGGTCAGAGAAAACAGTTTCAAAAGCTTCAGTATGTGTCAAAACCAGGCGCAATGAAAATGGCACCCCTGAGCAGACAGGGCGCCTTTCCTGAGAGACGTGGAAGCAGATAGGCGCTCCTGACATCAGGAGTCCGTAGAACAGGGTGGTGGCCTCTCAGCCCCCCACCTCCAGTCTAAGTCCAGTTCCCTGGGAGCAGACCCCACCTTCTGTGAATTGCATGAATGAGCTTTTTTGACACTGGGACCTGGCACGATTTAATTATTTCCTTCCACACAAAGCGCTGGCCACTGAAAGAATCCTTCTTCCAGAGCAATGAATGCAACATCTGTAGAGATTCTTGGACACATGAAAAGACCTGGCGCATAACTGAGAACTCACATATAAATTAAATAGTCAGCCATCTTGGCACAAAGTCTGATCTCTTTTTTGTGATCCCTGCCAGGAAAATCTGGACATGTGGACCTGTTCTAACAGTCCCCCGCACATAATCATAAATCAGTTCAAAAACACCCCACCCCTGCGCCTGGGGGTGTAGACTTCTGCTTTATATATTGCGTCTGGACTCCACTGGCAGACGGTGACGTCAGTGTCAGTGTGTCTTCCTCATTCACCGACAGAATATCGTCATGTGCTGCTACAGAGAAAACACGGTCACGGTGAACGCGGAGTTCACAGTGCAGATCAGTAATGTTGTTATGTCGATTGTAGGAAACATGTCAGCCCCTGGGGAATTTCTTGACTTCCATCAGGTGCCTGGGTGTAGAACGTCAACATTTTCTACCTGCTCATGTTGGCACCGGGTGCGCCTGTGGAGAACACGCAGGTAGTCAGGGATCTCTCAGAGGAGAGAGACACAGAGAGAGAGAGAGAGACAGACAGACCACCATGGTCAACACCTTTCACAGGACCAGGGTGCGATTCAAACATGGGCGTTTGATTGATGGGTTTAAAGCCTCCAAGGGGGTCTCCCTGAGAGTGCTGGCGGCCACTGAGCCTTGTCTTCACAGCCTGCGTGGGGCGTGCGGGTTGGCACGGTGGGTCAGGTGGGCAGCACCACGCTGTCCCCCAGGGAGGCGGGCACCAAAAGGAGGCTGCCTGTGGTAGCCATCCCAACCGACCGGGTCTGCTTCTGCAGTGAGCGAGTCCAGCTCAGACTCCCCATGAACGCTGGCACCATGCGGTTACGCGGCTTTCCTGTAGGGACCACTGAGGCTGGGCACGCTCTGCTCTCGAGAGGGTCTGTGCATTTCAGACGTGCAACAGTGTATGTAGCGTCTGCTCAGCCATCCAGCCCATCTCTTCCGCTGCTTGAAAGACACAAAACATCTCCTGACATTGCCGGGTTTTCCCTGGAAGTAAAGTCCTTGCCCACCTGACGTGTCTGTCAGCTTGTCATGCTATGGGGGTTGCATGTTGCTATGATGCTGAAAGCTATGCCACTGGCATCTCAGACACCAGCAAGGCCACCCATGGTGGGTAGGTTTCAGCTGAGCTTCCAGACTTGAAGACAGACTAGGGAGAATGACCTGGTAGCCCACTCCCAAAACAATCAGCCATTGAAAACCCTATGAATAGCAGAGAAGCACTGTCAGATATAGTGCCACAAAATGAGCCCCCAGACTGGAAGGCGTTCAAGAGACGGCTGGGGAAGAGTGGCCTCCTCAAAGTACAGTCAACCTTAATGATGGGAATGGAGTAAAGCCCCTGGGACCTCCTTTTGCTGATGTGGCACAACTCAAAATGAAAGAAGAAATACAGTGGCTGCATCAATGGGCTGAAACATAAAAAGATCACGTGCATGGCACAGAGTCAGGTAGTGTTTGATTCTGCTGTACTTAGGGTCCCTATGCGTCAGAGCCAACTCCATGGCACCCAACAAGAAGAAAAGTCCTCCCAGCTTAAGCACCACTGTTTACACATTCTCCATCTCTCTAATTACTATATATGTTATAACCTACACCTAAACATTTTCACACATAGTCTCTTTATTCTCTTCTGAGCACCAAATTCTCTGATCCTATTGGAGAAATCCACCTGGCTGCATCCAAAAGACGAGAATATAAGCTCCCCACACCGAAACTTGGCTTCTGCCTTCAACCTCTCAGTTCTTCTCCGAGAACAGAGCGTTTGACCAACTTGTCAAGCCAAGACGTCGGTGCCTCCCTGACCCCACATATGACTCGGCATCAATACCCTTAGATTCTACTTCCTTAACTCATAGCTTCCTCTCTGTTTTTCTGCCACTTCTACCTTTCCTGCAGCATCCACTGCCCTCTTCCACTAAGTCCACCAGCTTCCTAAAGCATCTCGCAAACGTCTGCTTTGAACGTTCCTTAGTCCAGGAGCAACCAGAGTGATGGCAAGACCATCGCTGTCTCCCCATGCATGGCGAGCACCCTCAAGTCTCCACACCGTCCCACGTCCTTAGGATCGAGCGCATGCCCTGCAGCACAGAGTGTGAGGGCCTCTCTGCAACTCTCACCCGTGAATGCTTCCATCACTCAGCTCCTTCCCCGCCATCTCGTCATCTACCCACTGACCTGCCTCAACCACAAAGCATCCTCTCTCCTTCCTCCAACAGCCTCTGTGTGGATGCTCTTTTGGCTGGGAAGCCTTCCATGTCCCCGTATCTCTGCACCCCCTTTTCTTTCCATGTCTTCCTCCTTCAAATCTCAGCTAACTGTGTTGGGTTAACTGAGTCATCAGCGTGTGGCGTCCTGCAGAATGTAGACCTATGTGCAAGGTGATGGAGAAGCCTGAATATGAGCCTGAAGTTCATCACCAAAACTGTGAGGGCGCGGGGAGAGATCATGGAAGGCGTACACACAGCACCTTACACAGAATCCTTACTGTGGGTGGTGCGTTAGTTTCTTCTGTGGCACCAAAATACCTGAGAGGAACAACTTTGCAGAGGAAGGAGTTATCCTGGCTCACGGTTTCGGAGGGTTGAGCCCAGGGTTCCTCAGCCTCATGTGCTTGGGCAGAACACCATGGTGGCAAGACCATGTGGCAGAGGCTGTTCTTCATGTCTTGGTGGATGGGAGGCAGCAAAAAGGGGATACAGAAGGGACTAGGGTAGGATACAGCCCCAAGGTAACCCCCCTACCCAGTAATTTATTTCTTCCAATAAGACCTCACCTCCTACTTATCACCATTTCCCAATACTGCCCTCATATTACAACTCCATCAAGGGATTTATCCACTGACTAGGTCAGAGCTCTCACGGTCAAACCATCTTTGGAAACGCCTCACAGACACACCGAGAGGGGAGATGTGCTAATCCTCCAGGCGTTCCTCCATCCAATCAGGTTGAAATTAGTCACCATGGAAGGGCTCACTGAAGACAGGAAGGGATCCTGATTCTATGAGAAACCCCACTCTAGCAAGAGCAGGAAAGTTATGACACCTGTCAGACCCATGACCTGGAAAGGGCTCCAAAGACCAGCTTCTTGGTGTGGCAGATTTGGGCGAGTCTGTTGCTGGGCTGCTGAGGCTTTAACGTGGGAGGCTCACATACAGTTTGTGTCTCCACCTCTTTTCCCTTCTCCAGTCCCACTTTCTGTTTCCTCTATAGTGAACCACATATAAGCCAGAGGGCTGGCATAGAGAGATGCCAGCCTGTTAGTTAGCAACAGACCCTGTCTTTATTAAGTGAAAGAAAAACGGAGGGCAAGCATAGTCTAGTAGCAGCCTGGGGAGGTAGGAATTCCAACAACCCCGAGAGTAATGTGAGAAGACGTGATTTCCTCCCAAAAGAGCTAGGTGAAATCCCAAGTGCATCAGTGAGTCATTCAATCACCAGTGAGGCTCAGGAGTCTGCAGAAAGTTATTCAATCTGCTGTAGACTAACATGACTGACAAAGCATGCTGTGTGCGTATACAAAACACTAGAGTAACCAGAGTAGTGGCTATAGAAGACAGACAGAAAGAACTTCTCTTGGTTTCTCTAGATTCCTAATGTCCATAACACATTAGAAAAGACTGTTAATCATCCCCATTTGAAAAAAAAAATCTCAAATCTGGTCTGCCAGGAAAGCCTGTTTTGCCAGCAATGATGTCTCTTTCCATAAAAATTATACAGCAATACTACATCCAATGGTGTGTCCACGCATCTGAGTGTTTCCTGACTTTGACAATGACTTTACAAATCACAGACGCTTGAAAACAAAACAAAACAAAACAAAACAAAAAGTCTGATTAAAATGCAGCTGCATGACACACCGCCTGGCCAGGCACCTCCACTCAGGTGGGCTTCCTGGCACAGACTGATGGGACAGCGTTGGAGCAGCATCAGAAACCAGTTCCAGGGAGGCATGCCGGCTGGACAGTTCTTGCTGCGGTTAAGCTGAATAGCGGGTAGGTCTGGACACACACGTCTCCTTCCTGGAATCCCAAAGCATCAAGCTCCAGCTGGAGTGAGGCGCTGCCAAGGAAAATTCCAAACTCCATGAGGTAAAAAAGCTTTGACTTCCAGTCCAAGATTTTTTCAGCCACAGCACTATGAACTTTTGGGGATGAATAATCCTGGTTGTGGGGACCATCTCACACATAGTCCGATGCTTAGCAGCATCCCTGGTCTCTGCCCACCTCACGCCAGGGGAATCCCTCTCTCTTCAAACTAAAAAGGTCTCCATACATTGCTACATGGCTGCTGCACTACACATGGAGTGGTCACTCAGTAGCCCCTGGCTCGGAGCCAATGGCTTAAGCAAACAGATCAATGCTATGCCCAAGACGCGACTGCAGTCAGATGCTCTAGCATGCGTGAGATCCTGTGGACTGATAACTGTGAAGAGCGATGTGGCTGAGATTCCAAAAGGCATCCCCAACATGTAGCATTCCTCAGCATGCCTGCTAGGTTATTCACACAACTTCAAAGAAACCCAGCCCGAAAATAAACACACCAATTATGCCTCCATCATTTACCTTCTTTATGCTTCTAGATTTTAAAGGGACAACTCACTTGTGAATTACAGAGGGAAGAACCTAGTATAATTAAGAATGCAGGCTTGTCAAAATATACATTGCTCTGGAGTATCCTTCACTGGCTTTCTTTTTGACTTTTAAGACTGATGAACTAATTGCTCTAAAGAATAGCGTACTATATTCTTTGTAAAGAGGATTATTCTTTTGAACCCCATAATGAGCTGCTAACTCGGCAGATGGATGTTTCTGTGCTCTGTTACCATAAGGAGCCCACGACCTGATAAAGGATGAATTGTTAGGGGATTAGTCTTGGTCCTTGGGACGCCAGGATCATATTTTATTACTTTCAATGTCTACATAATTGCAAAAATATTCACACTTCCTTTACTTGTTTGAGAAAAGTTTCTCGTTATTTTTAAACCATCCCTGTGAACATCTTTTACATTATTTTAGAGAAACGTGAAGTACTTTGTTTTTTCTTGGGTTATGCAAGTTTTTTTTTTCCAAAGCAGGAAATAAAAGAAACAAGGAACTAAGATTTTGGGACAGAGAATGGCTTGTTTTAGGTAAATTTACTCTTCTTTACAACTTATCTTTTTTGGAACAAACTTTTGCTCCTTGATAACTGTGTTCTTCCAAGGATCGTAATATGTCTTCTAAATTTTATTCCCACATCAATTAATGTAGACCCCATATATACTAAGATACATTAAAGTGTTTAATTAGGTTATACGTTTTTTATGTTAATAGAAATTGCCATTAAACCTATAGTAGATTGATGATATATAGCTGGGTTGACTACTAAAATTACTCTTCTCTTTAGAATTCAATCTTTATTTTGCATTGTTCTCTCCCTCTTTACCCCCTTATGACATTCCCCCTCCCCCTCCCACAAATCCCTCCCACTCATGATGGGTCCCCTTGTATTTTCTAATCTTATATATATACAATTGTGTTCTCTCTCGCTCCCCCAGCCCCCGTCTCCTTCTCTTCCTCTCCCTCCCTCTCTCCCTCTCTCTTTTCCTTTAAGGTAGATCTAGCTCCTACATATGCTTGAGAACATGCAGTATTTCTCCTCTTGAGTCTGAATTATTTTACTTAAAATGGTGATTTCCAGTTCCATCCATTTTGGAGCAAGTGACATAATTTCATTCGTCTTTAGGCTGAATAATATTCCATTATGCATGTTGTTGTTGTTAGGTGCCGTCGAGTCGGTATCCGACTCATAGCGACCCTCAGAGGGTTTTCAATGGCTGAGTGCTTCGGGATTGCCTTGGGAGTGGATTACCAGGTCCTTCTCCCATTTTTGCGGTGCTGGGAATTGAACTCGGGACCTCAGAGACTGCAGCGCAGCACTCTACCAACTGAGCTAAATCCCAGCCCATTATGTATATATACCACTTTTTAAAATCAAATCATCCATCGAGGGGCATCTGGGCTGATTCCATACCCGTGCAATTGTGAAGACAACTGCGATGAACACAGAAGTGCAGGTGTCCCTTGATATGACGACTTGTCTTCCTTTGGGTATATTCCTAGAAGCACTATAGCTGGATCATATGGTAGCTCTATTTTTACTTTCTTTGGAACCTCCATACTGATTCCCATAGTGTCTGTACTAATTTACATTCCTATTAGCAATGTAAAACCACCTGCATCTTCACCAGCATTTGCTGCTGTCTCTTTTGTTCATGGCAGTCACTCTGGCTAGGTTGAGATGGAATTCCACCATAGTTTTAGTTCGTATGTTCCTGATGGGTAAAGATGTTGAACATTTTTTCACACGTGTATTGGTCATTTGTGTTTTTCTTACGAGAACTGTTCAGTTCCATTGCCCACTTATTTACTGGATTATTTGCTGCTTTGGTGTTTAATGTCTTGAGTTCTTTATATATTCTAGATATTAATCCTCTGTCAGATGTATAGGAAGCAAAGATTTCTTCCCACTCTGTGGACTGTTTACTCTATTATTTCCTTTGCCATACAAAAGGTTTTTAATTTTATACAGTCCCATTTGTCAATTCTTGGTGTTATTTCCTGGGCTACTGGAGTCTTGTTAAGAAAGTACTTGCCGAGCCAGGCACAATGGTGCACGCTTGTAATACCAGCGACTCGGGAGGTGGAGGCAGGAGGATTGCAACTTTGAGACCAGAGGCAGTCTGTGTACTTTAGGGAGACCCTGCCTCAAAAAGTAAAAAAAGAAACAAAACTGGGCTGAGGGTATAAGCACAGTGGTCCAACACTTGTAAAGCATGCAAGCAAGAGGCCCTGAGTTCAAACTCCAGTACCACAAAAAAGAAAAAAAAAAAAAGTACTTGCCTTTGTCTATGTCTATGTGTTCCCTACATTTGCTTCTAGTAGGTTCAAAGTTTTTCCTTTTTTCTTTTTCTTTTTTCCAGCAGGCAGTGTGGCATTTCATTTCTGCAGTCCCAGTGACTGGACAGACTGAGGCAAGAGGATTGCGTGATCCCAGGAGTTGGAGATCAGCTTGTGCAGCATAGTGAGGCCCCTCTCAAAAACAATAATCAAACAAACTACATTAAAAGAAAGAGTGTCAAATACCTTTGTGTGCTACAATCGTAGTATTAATGTACAGGGGCACAAAGTTGAGTGACTTATTCAAAGCCATGAAATTAGATGTGGTATACCAAACTGCAGAATCAACTCTCATTGTCTGGGGTCAGGGAAGACACTTCACCATGAAATATGCTGTGCATTTTTATCCCGGTTCTCCTAATTTCCCAACAGGAACCAAAACGATGTATGTGTTTAACATTTTAAAGCTGTATGATGAATTTCAGGGCAAAGAGCAGGTGAGACCAACCCCAGCCGGCCCGTCCTTCACTCTGGGCCCCAGTCGCACGCTGCTCTCCTTCTGCATCCAGGTGTGGTAACCTCTTCCTTGGTAGCTTCATGGGCTGGAGGTCCAACATCAAGCCATGGCAGTTTTAGTGCCCACTGAGCTCTGCTTCCAGATTCACAGATGGCGCTGTGTCCTCACTTAATGGAAGGGCCCGGGAGCTCTAAGGGGTCTCTTTCATAAGGACACTAAGCCCATTCATGAGGCTCCCGCCTCATGGCCTCATCACCTCCCAAGGCCTCCCACCTCCTCACGACATCATTTGGAGGTGAGGATCCCAGTAGGTGAATTTGGGAGGGCACAGGCATTCAGTCCACTTCACTGGTCCAAAGCTAACATATCGCTGTATTAACCTATGTGGGTTCTAAAACAAAATACGTGGGGCTGGATGTCTTGAAAGAGACATTTACTTCTCACGGTGCTGGGGGCCAGAAGTCCAAGGTCCAGGAGTGGAAGATTCAGGGTCTGGTGGGTTCTGCTTCCTGCTTCATAGATGGCACCTGCTCCATTTCCTCACATGGTAGAAGGGGCAGGGAGCTCTCTGGGGTCTCTTATGAGGACACTTGTCCTCTTCATGAGGTCCCACCCTCTGCATTCATCACCTCCCTGGTCTCCCACCTCCTAACACCATCACCCTGGGGTGAGGATTCAACCTGTGACATTCAGAGGGACACAAACCTTTAGATCACAGACTTATACTTTCACATCTTAATGTTTGCAGCAGGACTTGGGAATCCACATTTTTAAACAGACAACATTGCTGTTGTTAGGTGCTATCAAGTTGTGTCCGACTCATAGTGACCCTCATAGGGTTTTCCATGGCTGACTGTTTCGGGATTGCCTCAGGAGTGGATTGCCAGGCCCTTCTCCCATTTTGCAATGCTGGGAATCGAACTCAGGACCTCAGAGACTGCAGAGCAGCCCTTTAACAACTGAGGTAAATCCCAGCTATTCCTTATGAAACAGCCAACATAGATGACTCTGATTCAAGTGACTTTGGTTCACATTTTAAGAAACAACAATAACAACAAAAACAAACAAACAAACAAACAAACAAAACCAAGATCAAACAGAAGCTTTTCTGACTGGATGGCCTAAAAGACAACAGTCTGAGAGCAGGCACAGACATTCAGCCATCACCCGGTACAGGGTATCCACCTGAAAATACTATCTTTGCTTGGCTATTTCTTTTCACTCACGTGTGCTTGCAGAGAAAAAACCCAACAGCTGAATCCAGCCAACATCCCTTTTTATCACAGATAGTAGCTATGCACTGATCCGTGGTGTGCGTCTCGTTCTGGAACTTTTAGATTAATCTTGCCTTCTGTGCTACACTTAGTATTTTCGGTCTTTCCTCCTTTCGCTGATGGATTGAAGCGACTTGGCTGTCCTGCCCTTTCTAGCACTGGTTTGCAGCTGGGGTGATGAGGAAGCTGCAGGTCTCTGTCACTTCACTAGCTCCGGATAGGTGCAACAGTAACAAAATTCTGAGCCTCTGCCAAGTGTGTGCAGGCTAGTAAGAAGGTTCAAAGGAGGCTGAATGACCTGTTGTGGTGTCCCTAGGGGACCATCAACTTGCTTTTAAAGACTCTGAGCACTGCCTTGCCTCAATGACTCACGTCCAGCCACACACCAGAGTCCTCAGGGCACACTCCACCAGCACTCAGAAGCTGGACATCAACCGTCTTCCGGCCTGAGGGGAGCATTGCAGACCACACCTGTGAGATCTGACTCAACTCCAGCACACCAAGGCAGCCAGACCCACAGACATTCACTCCATAGTAATTTTTCTCTACTGTCCCTGATGGAGACATTATTTAACAAATTCACAATTACAAATTAAAATGACAATATTTAAATGGTCTAGAAAATGTACACAATTGTTCTGACAAGATGAAAACAAAGTTCACTACAGGAAAAGTTTTATCTTAAACAGAACAGGAACCCAAGGACATATAGAAAAATATTACCAAGTAAATGATAGAGAAGACTTAGATGGGGAGAGCAGGGGGGAAGCATACAAGAGGGTGAGGGGGAACCTATAGGAATAATGTACATCAAAATGCATATATGGAAATGTCACAATGAAAAGCATGTCAGAATGAACCACATTAAGGTGTATATTAAAAACTTCTAATTAGAAAATGACAATATTTGAAGTGCTAAGTACCTTCCTTCGTTGGGGTACTCACTCATTCACATACATATAATCCAACTGTGATTATTTTTACAGAAAATTACAAACAATAAGACTTCCAGTTTCCACAATACAGACGCCACTAGTTTTCATTCAACTCACAAAATTCCTGAGATTGTCTGTGTGAGGTAAGATCGAGAAATTGTCCTGTGTTGAAGGGAGTATTCTCCACTTCCACAACAGGGGGGCTCAAAACATAGCAATCAGAAACGAGGCACCCTATTCTACTTCTTAAACTTATTTTACACAATTTCCCTGTTGAGTTTCTTCTGTTAGATCCATTGCTAGCTGCAACAGATGGATGCAGGTAATAATAAACAAGCCATGTTAAATATATTAAGACAGAGTGTCTAAGCTTTTGGCTTCCCTGGACCACATGAAGTAAAGATGAATTGTCTTGGGCCAGTTATAATTTATATAATATAGTTAGTGCACCTATATAATAAAGGGGTCATTAAGAAAATAAATGCTGAAAAACAGATGTTGCTAAAAGATCGGTAGGGTCACATGCAGCCTGCAGGTTGAGGGTTATATATGTCTCCATCAGGGCACAGTCTTAAAAAGCTATGATTTCTCAGCCACGAAATAGGAGGAAGACCTCGATATGCACAGGAGGAAAGATGATGGCGAAATACCTGAAGCAGGAAAAAAAGTCTCAGGAAAGTAGTTATTTTAAAGGAAGCCCAGTGGAAGAGAAGGAAATATAAAAAAGAAGAGCAATATTATTTATTTTCAGTCTTCACAATTTTGGGAGATGGAGAATTTGTCTTCCAGACATTTATGATTCTGTTGGGAACAAGTAGTGAAAGAATTTAGGGTAATATTTAATCCAGGACTAATTGTTGTGGCAAGGACAGGAGGGAGGAAGATGCAGAGAGAGAGAAAGAGTCTTTTAGAATCTCTCCCTCTCCATCACATGAGCTTCCAGAAAAAAGGAAACAAAACTACTTTTCTAACAGGATTAAAGTTGGTTGTCAGAGTTTTATCAGTGCCCCCTAATTGTACCAGATGAACTGATCAAATCCTACACTGGCTTCTTTGAAATAAACCACACACACACAGAAGTACACGCCTGCTCACCAAACACCATCAGTAATTAACAGAGCAGGAGGCAGACTGTCTTTAATGCATACCAAGTTGCAATAGAGTCTCAGTGACAGAAAGCCAGACTTGTTCTTTCAAAGGCTTAGAGGGAACGTTTAGGTGTACCAGCTCAACTGTAGCTGTTTTATGTATTTGTTTTTTGCAGTATTGGGAGGCTAAAGTGAGGGCCTTGCACATGCTGGGCAAATGCTCTAACACTGAGCTGCACCCTCAGCCCACCCCACTCCTTTTATAAAATTTTGAGACAGGGTCTCCCTAAATTGCACAGGCTTCCCCTGGCCTTGAACCTGTGAACCTTGTGCCTCAGCCTCCTGAGATGCCAGATTTAAAGTGTATGTCACTTGATCAGGTAAAACTTTAAAGCTCAAATAAGTAGTGGTTATTAGAATTTGTCGTTGTTGTTAGGTGACCTCGAGTCAGTGTCAGACTTATTGCGACCCTACGTACAACAGGTGAAACAGTGCTGTCAGTGCTTCTCTGCTATTCACAAGGTTTCCAATGGCTGATTGTTTTCTGGGAGTGGGTTGCCAAGTCCTTCTCCCAAGCCTACAGCACCTGGTGTTTCCAGGTGGTCTCCTATCCAGGTACGAACCAGGCTGGATCTTGCTTAGCTTCTGAGATCTGACAGGATCAGACCCCACAGTGGTATGGCTGCAGGCTGTTAGAGTTTGGCAGCAACTAAATAAAACAAGCGCTGAGGGTTAACTCAGTTGGTGGAGTGCTGGTCTGAGCTCTCTGAGGCCCTGGGTTCAATCCCCCACACTGCAAAAACGGGAGATGGATGTGGCAACACACGCCCAAAGCAATCCCCCCTAAAACCAGCCATTGAAAACCCTATGAATAGCAGAGAAGCACTGACATCATGCTTGGCATGGCACTGTGTCAGGGAGTGTTTCATTCTGTTTTACATCAGGTCACTATAAGTCAGACCTGACTCGACAGCACCTAACAAGAACCACCACCAAAACAGACAGACAAAGTAGGTCATGAGGTAGTTTAAACAAAATTGGTTCCCTAATACCATGTTCTCTCCTGGCCAGTGGTTGTATGTGAAACTCTGGAAATATAAATGTTCATAACCTCAGCTGAACACGTATCTCTTGTGAATTTTCTGAATTCTACGTTGTAATCTCATTAGGCAACATTTCCGTCTCCATCCATGGAGGAATCTTCATGTCTCCAAAGCAAACACAGCCATGAAGGGCAGGCACAGAGTGAAGCCTTCTCATGGACAGCAGACGGTTTAAATCTCTCTTGGCTAATTACCCCAGGCATTCAAAGGCTGTCCTTGTAATACGGAACATCAAATGCTCCATAGGCCTTTGGGATTTCCCCTCCCATTTACTGAGGCCGATAAATCACCTTGAGGGAAACAGCACTTGGTGACTTCATTATTTCCAAGATGTTTGCCTGAGATCAGCCGCAGACTTTGGCGTGGGTACCCCTCCACTTCTGCCCTAGAGCCACAGCTCAGAAGTCAGAGATCCCTCTATTTCTTGAGCCTTCATGGTATCTGATGTCAAAATATGTGTTCCATTTCAGATTCATGCTGTGGTGGCTTCGGCTGGATGTCAGGTGTGTTTTTAATTTCACGTTCCTAATAACCCTTTGCCTGCAGCCGTAGCCCTGTGGCTTCCAATCCCGTCAGATCTCGGAAGCTAAGCAGGGTCGGGCCTGGTTAGTCCTTGGATGGGAGACCGCCTGAGAACACCAGGTGCTGTAGGCTTGGGAGACAGACCCAGCAACCCACTCCCAAAAATCAGTCTGTCATGGAAAACCGTATGAACAGCAGAGAAGCACTGACAATAGTGTTTCCCCTGTTGTACCTAGGGTCGCTATGAGTCGGACACCAACTTGACAGCACCTAACAACAACAACAATAACCCTTCAATAATCCTCTTAATTTTTTCCCTTGCATGCTTTGGGAAATGTAGACAACAGAATTTAAAAAAAAGAATTAATAAAGAACCACAGTTTCAACAGCAACAGCATTTCTTTATTTGGTTGAATCTACTTGTTCTATGACTACCAATACTGGCATGTGGGGAGAGAAATCAAAGCATCTCTCTCCAGGTGAACGATCCTCAGAATGTGGTTTCCAGACCAGGAGCAGCAATGCTGCTTGGGGATGTGTGATAAATGGAAGTGACCGGGCCTCCTCCAGACCTAATGTGTGTGGAATTCTGGGACGCAGGGCTCAGCTGCCTGCCACTCCAGACGATTCTGACATGTCATGAAGTTCCAGATCTGTTCTGTCAGGAATAACCACATTCTTCAGAAAAGAAGAGTCCAGTGTCATAATATTGGCAGTGACACACAGGGCTATCTCTGTATTTAAGCTTCATGATTAAGCCCTTTTCCCACAACAAAGGCTTGACACTGTCCTAGATATCAGGATTAACTGATTAGTTATATCATTGCTTAGAAACAGCAATATGCTTAGGTTATCTCATATCAATCCACTATGATGTGTACCGGGAGAAAGACCTAGCAATCCACTCCCAAGGCAATCCCGAAACAGCCATTGAAGACCCTATGAGGGTCGCTATGAGTCAGATACCAACTCGACAGCACCTAACAACAGCAACAACAATGATGTGTACAGCTTTCTTTCATTTGCAGGCTTCACTGAAGAACTTATAAAACAGGTAGCAGCTAATAAGGATGGTACTGCCTTGGGAAAATGATGTAGTGATACAATTTAACATGCACATGAACTGGGGCATGCTACCTGCTGGGCATAGATTATTTCATTTAACCTTCGAAGCAGGCTTATGATATGGATTCTCATATTATGCCTATTTAACACAAAAGAAAACTGAGCTTCATAGTGATTGCCCATCTTACCAAAGGGCACATGGTTCACGAAGCAGGGGCTAATATCCCAGAATAAGAAATCCCTACTTTTCTTCCTGCAGCTGCTTGTGTATTCAGGCTCTTTTTGGTTAAAAGTGACCGTTGTTTTTGCCTCTTCTTAATTTGTTTTGCAAAAACATTGTTTTTACTTATTGTGCATGCTGTAATTTAAGGCTATGTAGGTAAACCATCATGGTAACCATCATGGTGGAAATTGCAACGAGGCCCCGTGTACTCTATAGGGGAAGATCTTGCATGAGGAGAATGGAGTTGGGGCTGCACACCCGGGAGCTGAGGGGTCTAGTGTGATTGGAACAAGGTTTCTATGGCAGTCCCTCCTAGTTCATTCTTGTTTAGGCTCAGAGGCTGGGAATGTGGTCTTGGACTGAGAAAAAGTCTGTTCTTAGACATCACTTTAACCAACCAGGCTGCATCAAAGTCTCCAGTAGCAACTTACACAGAGAGAAATTAAGTTTATTCTGGAAGTCTAACGACCCGCACATAGAATATATTATAGTTTTAATAGAGCTAAATGAACGCCAATGATAGAACTCAAGACATTTTGTAGGAAGGTTCATTTTTGTAGAGCATACTGGAGCTTTATAAAAACTAATGCAGTTGAGGTTTAAACTCTGAGTGTGTGGCCATAGAATCATTAGGAATATTGGACGTTTCTGTCCTGCCACGCACAGGAAAACCTCCTGAGAGAAAAAATTATCTAGCTTCCCAGGAATGCCAAAGATGAGGGGCTCTACCAAAAGCAGAGGAATACAGGCACACACATAAAACAAATTCCTTCAAAAACAGTTTTGCCCAGTTATCGTGCCCACGTTTTCTGCACTGTGAATGCTCTAAGTCTGTGATTTCGTATTTTCTCATTCGATTTGTTCCGCCCCACTGGCCCCATCCCAGAAGTTTTCTGCGTGACTTGTCGATGTTTCTAACACACTTGCCAGAGGACAGATGAACATGCTTGACACAGCAGGTGAGCGTGGCCCATGTAACCGCAGCTCTGCTCCCAGGAAAATCACCATCACTTGCTATGCCGTGGGCTCCACTCTGCCTCCCTGTCTTAGCAGATCAGCACCTATCACAAGGTCTCGTGAACAAGTGGGCACCCACTCCACCTCCTTGTCTTAGCAAATTAGTACCTACAGCAACGTCTGAGGAACGAGGGGCTATTTAACCTCTGAGGATGGGCCAACGGAAGCAGACACTCTTCTTATTTTAAGCATTCTATTGCTATGGGTCAACCCGACTGGACAGCACCTAACAACAACAACAATTGCAGAATATGCGTAGTGAGTCTCCTGGCTCAGACTCAATCCTGTGACTCTAAAATTTCATGCTGCCTTTTCCTCAAAAAGCACAGGTAAGATAAGGTTCTTCCTACATGTGGAATGGACAAGGTGTTATCTGAGTCAGGTCAAAATTCCAACCCAGTTCTAAGATCCCATAACAGAAAATAATATTTATTTCTATGGTGAAAACATTCATCAAGGAAATTAGTCTGCTTTTGTGATTTATATTTCTTCTTTTGGGAATCTGTTTGAATTATTTTAATACATAGGATAAAAATATGTTGGTCAAAGGCTCAGGTATAGAAGGATGACCCTAAATAAGCCATGGTTTGGGAGCTGAGCACTGCGAACAAAGTGTCCGTTTATACTAATTTTTCTACTGTTGTGTGTGTCTAAATTTCCTATTTCTAGTGGCTTTAAAGGATATATATTCCACAGTTATCATTTATAAGTGAGAGACCTGGACACAGCACAAAGTGGGCTGTGAAGAGTATGGGGAGATTCTGGGCACAGTGAATGGAAACCCAGGTGGCTATCTCAAAATCAACAGCTGTGCAGTCCTGCCATGAAGTTGAACGTCCTCAAAACCAGCGTGTGTCTTACCCTTTCTTAGCTTTAGCCCAGTCTTGCCATGGTGGTCACTGTTTCCTACATACAGCAGAGGTCAAGAAAAGGTCATTTACCTCCTTTAAGATCCTTCAGGTTTCCCATTGGCCACAATAATTTTTCAACTTCTCTAATGAGATACTTCTGTGTTTATTTGTCAAGCTGATGTGTCATTGATATTTACCAAAAGTATGGCTTCGTATTTTTTACCTACTCCATCAGCTACAACCTATAGCCAAAGCTGGGCCCACTAGTTGGTTTTTATACATGAAGTTTTACTGGAACACAGCCACGCTTATTTGTTTATGCTCTGTCTGTAGCTGCCTTTGTGTTCTAAGGGCACAGCTGAGTGGCCGTGACAGAGGCCATATGGTATGCAAATCTAAAACATGTATTTTCTGAGGGTTCACATAAAACATTACCATTTATTTTATCATTTAAAGAAATGCCAAGCATAGTGGCGCACACCTGTTATCCCAGAGATCCGGGAGGCAGAGGCACTAGGACTGCAAGAGCCCAGGGAACCCTTGCAACTTAGTGACACCCTGTCTTAAAAAGAAAAAAAGAATGGGGTTGGGGATGCAGCTCAGGGGTAGAGCACTCAGAAAACAACATACAACAAGATAAAAAACCAAAAATAAACAAAAATGAACCAAATCCCAACCAAACAAAAAACTACATTGAGTATATTTTTTCATATTTGACATGTATTCCTGGTATTCTATTTTATTATGCATAGAATACACATACTACTCAAAGATATTCTATTATCTTTTGACAAAATGTAATTACTAAAAAATGAGAAATTTGAGCCTTGCAAAGAAGAGGAAAATTCCTTGATATCTTTTTTCTTTTGATAGGTGAAGACTTATGTTTCAGTTTTTTCTACTTTCAAATATTTGCAATGCCACTGAGCAATAGTTAATGACTTGATTTTCATTTTATTGAACCATTTTCCCTAGAAGAATCATCATAACTGAAAGGAATAAACACCTAAGCTCTCTGGAATTCAGCTCTGACCAGTAGTAAATAGTCAAGGGGTACATGGCGTGCTTGGCTTAAGACTGCAATCTGGCATAAAGTGAAGAGGATGAGTGGATGCAGTTTCAACGAGTCTCACGTCTGTTGTAAAGGAATGAAAATGGTGTGGTTTTTACATGCTGGCTGAGGTAGGAGCTTAGATGGAAAGGAAGGAGCCCATGGAAGCTTGGGATACTTTCTCGGTGTAAGGGGGTCATTATTCCCCACGTAGGAAGGCAGTTCTCCTCCTGCGGATTTAGATTCCATTGACTTTGAGAATTGTTGTTGATGCTTGGAAAGCATGTAATATGTGATTTTTTGTTTGCTAATAATCATCTCCCCCACATGTCTGTCAGCTTGTCATGCTGTGGGGGCTTGCGTGTTGCCCAGATGCTGAAAGCCGTGCCACCCATATCTCAGATACCAGCAGGGCCACCCGTGGTGGACAAGTTTCAGCTGAGCTTCCAGACTCAGACAGACTAGGGAGAAGGACCTGGCAGCCCATTCCTGAAACAATTAGCCATTAAAAACCCTGTGAATAGCACAGAAATACTGTCAATGATAGTGCCAGAAATAAGGTTGGAAGGCATTCACAAAATGACTGGGGAAGACTTGCCTCCACAAACTCGAGTCAACTTTAATAAAGGAAATGGAGTAAAGCCCCTGGATCACCTTTTGCTGATGTGGCATGCCTCAAAATGAGAATAAATACAGTGCGCAGGGCCCAGTGTTGGCAGTGCTTCATTCTGTAGTACTTAAGGTCACTAGTAGTCACATGTGACTCATTGGCACCTAACAACCATAAAATAATCATCTGCTTAAGGACCCAGAAAACTGAACTGATAAATTCCCTCATCTCCGTGACCACGAAGAGTTTTACCCCAGGAGCATATGTACACCTACCGGAGTTTTCCTGAACAAGATCAGAGCCACTAGCCATGTGGCAACCTAAATTCAATCTAATTAGAGTTAAATGCAATAAGGAGTTCCTTCCCTCTCTCGCACTAGCCCCATTTCAATCGCAGAATAGCCACGTGAGCCCAGGGCCGCCATATTGGTTATCACAGGATTACAGAGCATTGCTATTATTGAAGAAGCTCTGCTGGACACTATGGCTCCCGACAGTTCTCAGGAGTGAGTGTGCCAAGTCCCTTCTGCTACCACCTTCTGCTGTCTGTGGGACAATAACTCAGATTCTGGAAAATGTGGTGCTTGAGGGATACATTGTATGGATTTCATTCCTACAGGAAAGGGGTGATTTTAAGATAGAACCAAGCCCAGCAGCTGGGGTAGCACTGCCTTGACATTGAGCTATGGATTGCATCCATATAGCATTGTGGGCCAAATATCCTTTTCTATGTCTGTCTATTTGTCTCTCTCGCTCTCACTAGTTTATAACATCTTATTTTATATTAGTTCACGTTTGCCTCTCTCATCCCCTCATTTGAAGAGAAATAGGTAGTCTTTGAGATGAGTGAATATGGCTAGGACTGAGATATACCAAGCAGTCATGACATGTGAAATATTTTTTGTATCTTTTTCTTTGGATAGAAATGTTCAGCATCCAATTTGTCGTCATTGTTAGGTGCCACGGAGTTGGTGTCTGACTCATAGCGATGCTATTGACAACAGGTGAAACTCTACTGTCAGTGCTTCTCTGCTATTCCTAGGGTTTTCAATGGTCGATGGATTTTTGGGAGTGGGTTGCTGGGTCCTTCTTCCAAGCCTACAGCACCTCGTGTTCCCAGGTCTCCCATCCAAGTACTAACCAGGCCTGACTCTGCTTGTTTCCGAGATCTGACAGGATCAGACACCACAGTGCTACGGCTGCAGGCATCCAGTTTGTAGGAAAGGTTTATTTAGTTAGTTAGTTATGTGGTCATTAAGATTAGATCTAGATATTCCTAAACTCCCACTAAAGTTTGCTTCACAATGCTTTGTAGGGAAAGGAAGGAAAGATGGTGCAATGTTGTTCACATTACCACCACACAAAGGTCTCTGTGACAGTAATGACATTTACTAATTGCAATAACAGAGCTGACCAAGAATGTTGGTAATTGAATATTTAACTGCAGCAGATATGTTTAAAACATTATTTTTGGAGGGGGAGTTGAGAGTCCAACTTTTTATTGCAACTAAGTCGTAAATTTTATTTAAAAATAAAAAAAATCTTGGCTTAGACGTTTTTCCTTTAGTTTTGCTATGGGTATACTGGAACAATTACATGGGATAATTTTAAATTTATATATTTATATCTCAATTATTTGGAAAACTTTCAGCAAAGACTAGTCTTGGAATAGGATCCTCAGTTTGTGCTGTGTTTTTCTATTCTTTTTAAAGCAATTTGAAATAGAAGTGTTTCCAAAATTTTTATTATAGGGTCCAACTTTCTTCATAAAGAAAAGTCTACTCACGAAAATTTTTGATGATCAATTACTGATTGCAAATGAATTTTGAATTCAACAATGAATCTGAATGAATATAGATGAACTATCTGAATTACTTATTAGCTATTGATCTTAATTTCCTGTTATAGTTATTTAATTTGATTTCTGGGTTATGATATGATTCATAAAGCATTTAAGTTTTCTGATCTTACAAAAGCAGTTTTGCTGGGCACCATAGCATGGATCTGTCATTCCGACATGGAAGGGGTTGAGGCAAGAAGATCTTGAGTTTGAGGGCAGCCTGAGCTACATAGACTCTGTCTTAAAAAAGAGAGAAGGAGTGCCAGGCATGGTGGCACACACCTGTAATCCCATTGGCTCAGGAGGTGGAGGCAGGAGGATAGCAAGTTCGAGACCAGAGTCAGTCTGCATAACTTGGCGACACCTTGTCTAAAAAGGTAAAAGAAAGTAGGCTGGGGGTGCAGCTCAGTGGTCTGCACTTGCAGAGCATGCAAGTGCGAGGCCCTGGGTTCAACCCCCAGTACCGAGAGAGAGAGAGAGAGAGAGAGAGGAGAAAGGAAGGAAGGAAGGAAGGATGGAAGGAAGGAAGGAAGGAAGGAAGGAAGGAAGGAAGGAAGGAAAGAGAGAAGTTTTAACATCATAAATAGCTCTTTAGCAACAGCCCTACTGTGGTTCATCTGTTTGACATTGGACCTTTTCCACTTTTGTTGAAGATCACCAGTCAGCTGTGGTCTGCATTTCTCCTTTACAAATTGGGAAAGTTGGCCTTAATGTCTCTCATCTGATTCCTCCAGTCTAGCAGCTGTGGCCTGAGGGTGTTACGATTTCTCCTCTTGCCCAGCTAGTTCCTTAGGGTGTGAGAGGGGGACAGGAGAGGTGAGATGCCTTGAGAGCAGAGTATCAAGAGTGACTGGGGTGTAGATGGAAATGCAAAGAAGTTTCTGCTTTAATCCAAAAATATACAGCCTTTTATAAGAGACTTTTTTTTTGCCAACTAACATATTTAAAAGGATATGTATGTATATATATGTATATGTATGTATGTATGTGTATATATATATATATATATATGGGGCTGGGATTTAGCTCAGTGGGTAGAGTGCTACGCTGCAGTCTCTGAGGTCCTGAGTTCAATTCCCAGCATCGCAAAAACGGGAGAAGGACCTGGCAATCCACTCCCAAGGCAATCCTGAAGCAGTTAGCCATTGAAAACCCTATGAGGGTCGCTATGAGTTGGATACTGACTCGATGGCACCTAACAACAACAACAACAACAACAATATATATATATATATATATATATATATATATATATGTATGTATGTATGTATGTATGTATAAAATGAATTTGAGACACATTTCCTATGCAATTGAACACATTCTTTTAAAGATTTATATTCCACCATATTTCCAGACACTCCAATCTCAGATATTTGAAGCTCAGCAATTTTTTCACTATTACTTCAGTTTTCTTTTCTCTCCTTCCTTCCTTCCTTTGTTCGTTCGTTCCTTCCTTCCTTCCTTCTCTTTCTTCTCTTCTCTTTCTCTTCTCTTCCTTTCCTTTCCCTCTTCCTTTTCTTTTTTCTTTCTTTCATTACTGGTGAGTGGAACCTAGACCCTTGCATCTGCTAGGCAAGCGCCCCGTCACTGTGCCTCACCCTCATCTCCTTTTTTGTTTTTTGTTTTGAGACAGGGTCTTGCTGAGTTGCACAGGCTGCCTCTGGCCTTGAACTCATGATTCTCCTGCTTCTGCCTCTAGAGTCACTGTGATTCCAACTGCGCTGCCCTGTGCCTGGCAGCTTTCTTTTCTACAGCTACATTTAAGAAAAATGCATTTACCATTTTTTACCTTGAAATCATGGTCTGGAAGCATATTTCAGTTTGCATATGAGTCCTGCATGTCCTGGTCACCATGTGCCAAAGGAAGCCCGTGACAATGTCCTCTGGACGCTGACACGATGGTATCTGAGGTGAATTCTGGGTAAGTTACTGCAGTGTGCTTTCTCCACACCATTTTTATGTGAGCAATAAAGCCTCCATCACCTGCTCAACTAGTCGGACAATGGCAGATAACTCTGCTTGGGTTAGTTTGTCAAATTGTACATTTTGATGTAGAGAAATCCCACGATAAAGCTCATTCTACATTTATTATTGCATCTGAGGGCCAGGACCTTTTATACAGAATGTTAAGTTGAATGTACTCAGACATACTGTCTCAATATTCTGAAAATGTGCAGTATCTAAGAACCCCTCCTCATGGTCCTCCTGCACAGCTTTGTTTTAGAGCTACTGGTCTAAATCTCTCTCCTAAAAAATAATAATGCTCCTGGAATCAAAGGACAAAACATTGAAAACACAGGATTCTTTCCTTTTCTGTTTTTATAAGAATTGGTTGATGATTGTAGTTGTTGTTAGGTGCTGCAGAGTCCGGTCTGACTCCTAGACACGCTATGAACAACAGAAGGAAACATTTTCTGACTCTGGGCCATCCCCGACACTATGTCAGTGCTTCTCTGTTAGTCATAGGGTTTCGGGGGCTGATTGTTTTGGGAGTGGGTTGCTGGAGTCCTCCTCCCATTTTTGCCATGCTGGGGATCAGACGTTAGGGCTTGAGAGAGTGCAGAGCAGCGCTCTACCAACTGAGCTAAACTGGACTGAATTTAGCAATCGAGATTTGGAAAATGTACGTCCATGAACAAAATCTTGTGTCCAGATACTCACTGTTGTTGTGGTTAGGTGCTGTAGCGTCAGGTCCGACTCATAGTGACCCCCATAGGGTTTTCAATGGCTGATTGTTTTGGGATTGCCTTGGGAGTGGATTGCCAGGTCCTTCTCCCATTTTTGTGGTGCTTGGGATTGAACCCAGGTCCTCAGAGAGTACATAGCAGTGCTCTGCAAATGCTCATGATGAATGGAAAGGTGCCTCTGAAACCTGGAAGAGTCTGCATCCCCGTGTTCCCTGGTATGCGTCAGCTTCCTGTACTATCACCAGCATGAGTGTGAGTTGGTTCATGAAGACTCAGTCCCTTTGGCTCACAGTTTTCAGTCCCTGGTCAGTTGGGTATCTTGCCCCTGTGCCTGTGGTAAGGCAGCACATCATGGCGGCAGTGCATGGCAGACCAAGATCCCTCACCTCAAAGCCAGGACACAAAAGAGAGGAAAAGGAAGAGGGTTTGGTCCAGGGATTCCCTTCAAAGGCACACCACAGTGACCCAAGACCTCACTCTAAGCCCGGCCTCTTAAAGGTTCCGCAGCCTCCTAACAGCATCATGCTGGGGTCCCAGACTGCACCATGGGGGCCCTTGGGAGAGACTTTCCAAGCCACAGCAGCACCACTTTTCTGAAGACTGTTTCTGCCTAGACCATATCATCACACATGGGAAGCCATACTGATCAAATTGTAATTATTAAAAGTGTCCTCACACTCAGATAATCACTTATATATGAACTGTCTCTTTCATGTGTCATAAAAGTGTCCTACGTATTTGTAAGGTAGTGTACTCTAGACCCAAACCCTTGTATTGTTTCATGTTAAAAGTATTGTTTCATGTTAAAAGTAATCAAAAAGTACACAAGGTAATATTTCCATTAAAAACATCAGCAATACCTAAAAGAAGTTTTTTAAAGCAATCATACGAATGCTCATAATTAGAATAAATAGCACTATTTTCACTAAAATCTTTATTTTCTATTTAACATTGTTTTAAATTTAATGAATACATCTAATAAAAATATATCTAAATGGACCATATTGCTGGGATTTAGTTCAGTTGGTAGAGCGCTGCTCTGTAGTCTCTGAGGTCCCGAGTTCAATTTCTGGAACTGCAAAAACAGGAGAAGGACCTGGCAATCCAATCCCAAGGCAACCCCAAAGCAAATCAGTCATTGAAAACCCTGTGAGGGTCACTATGAGTTGGACACAACTCAACGGCGCCTAACAACAACAACAAGTGAACCATATTCAAGTGGCATAATTTGGATATTCCTAGCAACAGCAATATTAGTTATATAGGATAGGAAAGTGATAGTTCTATCAATACATATAGTGTTATTATAAGTCACTACACAGAGAGAATTCACTAAGAATTTAATATTATAGAATTTTAAAAATATTATTGGTAAATGTACATATTTGTGTTATTCAGCTTTCTGTTGCTATAACAAAACACTTGAGGAAAATAACTTTGCGATGAAAGATTTATTTTGGCTCTGTTGTTTCTGGGTCTGTGGGGAGGTAGAACCTCATGGGAGAAAGGCTTGGTGGAGCAAACGGCTCACCTCATGGTGGCCAGCGAGAAGGGAGAAAGAGGAAGGAGCTGGGGACAAGAAAGAGTTCTCAAGAGCACACTTTCAAGGATATACTTGCACCCAGTTCCACTTCCTAAGTTTCCACCATCTCCTAGTAATCCACCAGATTTGGAACCCATCCAAGGATTAGTCCACTGATGAGGTCGGAGCCCTCATAACCTAATCAGTTCCTGTCATGGATTGGATCTAAACATCCCCCAAACGCCATGTGTTCGAGCCCTGGGTCCCCAGATAGTGGCACTATCCTGGGAATTTATGGAAACTTGGGAGGAGGGATATACCTGCGTGGGACTAAGTCACTGGGGGCTGGTCTTCAGAAGTTTATTTATTTTTGTTTTTATTTCTCCTGGACTTCTGGCTCTAGTAAGATCTCTCTGTTCTTGGTTCACCAAGCCTCCATGCTATGAAGTGCTCTACCACAGGCCCTGCCATCACCACGCCTGCCCCACCACCATTATGGACAGATTCTCTAGCTGTGGGCCTCCAGTCAATATTGCCTCTTGGTAAGTTAGTTTCTTTGTCACAGCAACATGCCAGAATCCACTTCTTAAAAGGTCCCCCCTCTGAACACCGCTGCCTTTGGGACTAAGCCTTCCACACATGAGCATTTGGGGGACATTCCACATCCTAAAAATTCTGAAGCTCTAAGAGCGTAATAGGGCTGGGATTTAGCTCAGTTGGTAGAGCGCCGCTCTGCAATCTCTAAGCTCCCGAGTTCAATTCCCAGCACCGCAAAAATGGGAGAAGGATGTGGCAATCCACTCTCAAGGCAATCCTGAAACAATCTGCCATTGAAAACCCTATGAGGGTCGCTATGTGTCGAAAAAGACTCATCAGCACCTAACAACAACAACAACAACAACAACAACAGCCTAATGAGTTGACATGGAACTTCAACATCAGAAAGTAAAGTTGCTACGAAGTGGGACTCATTCTTTCAGTATAAAACTGCCCATGTCTTTATATCTGGACTTGAATATCTGATATTTAAACCAGCTGGAAATGATGCAAGAATTAAATGAACAACTTCCAAAATGTCTTTTTAAATTTTTAAAAAATCTCTGATGTTTTCGAGTTCATTGTAGTCCACCTCATAGCTTAGTAATTTGTTCATTGGGATCTCTCAAGGGAGGGGCAGGGACATAGCTTTTGATCTAAACGCCCTAGGAAGATCTGATTTGATCAAGAAAAGTTCCAGGTTTTCCACTTACATCTCAACTTTTCTTTCATCTTGACTTACTCAAAAGATTTAAATTTCTTGAGACTGATGAAGATACTGGTTCAAGCCAGAAAAACGTGGGTGGGAATTCAAATCCTTGCTTTGTAGCTAGAACGCAAATACTATTATAATGTAATCTGAACCTGATTGAACTGCCCAAATTTCAATTATCCTGAAGCAAAAACAGGAAATCTGCACCCTAGCTACAGACAGAAAATTTCTGTATTCCAAATGGAAGCAGTATTTCTCCATTCCTGGGAGATGTACTGGCCCCAAACATGTGGCCTAGAAAATAGGAGTTAAATGTTGTTTTTGGACCAACTGATGAGTTAGTATTAATGTTCCTACCATACAAAAGAGAAAGAAAAACTTTCATATAAAAAGACAAAAAATCAGACTGTCTTTTGGCTCAAAATTTTCTTCACATTATTTTATTGAAGTTTATATTGTTTTTCCTGAAATAAAAATTTCTACTGATTTTGTTCCAAAAGAAAATGTGAGTTCCCTTTCATTTACCCTGTGACTACATCAAAGAAAGGGCATGTTATTAGGATTTCAGCTCATATGGAATTGCTTCTTAACTTTTGATAACAACATGAACACATAGTAGGGACAGCCTCCCTATCTCTTCTTGAATACTGCACACAACTCTGTTTTTTTTTTTTTAAACCCAAGCTTCATTTTTCAGTTTCAATACCTGCAATTTTTATTTTTACTTTAAAATATACTAGAGTGGCTATTTGGGAGAAGGACCCGGCAACTCACTCCCAAAAATCAATCCCCCATTGAAAACCCTATGAAAAGCAGAGAAGCACTGACAATAGTGTTTCCCCTGTTGTATGTAGGGTCACTATGAGTCGCATACCGACTCGATGGCACCTAATAACAACAACAACAGAATGACTATAATTTACAAAAAGTGATGGCCCATCACAAATGTTGATGTGGATGTAGACAAACCTAGACCTCATGCATTGCTCATAGGAAGGACAAATGGTACAGCCACTTTGGGCAACTCTGAACTGTAGCCTGGCAGTTTTTTAAAAATCTAAATGTAAATGTGTCATGTGACCCAGCAATATGGCGCTGAAATAGCTACCCTAGAGGGCAAAAAAAGACCCGCACATGAAGGTTCATCATTGCATTACTCCCAGTTGCCAAACGATTGGAAACAATCCAAATGGTCATCAATGGATGAGAGGCTAAGCAATATGCATGACACCTACAGAATGAAATATGGTGGAATTCTGGGTCCAGCTGGGAGACATAGACCAGGCAGTAGCTCAAACAGGGGAGGCTTAATATCAAGAGTTATGGACAGTAATGAAAGTAAAGAAGATCCATGGAGACTCCATATACTATCCTGGGGCCCAGGGAGAGCATCCTACAAGGACCAACCAGGAAAGGGTCTGCACTTTCTTGGAAAAGATGTGGCTGTCACGTGAGATTGATATGTGGTGGTGTGGCCAAGCCATAACTGATGTGGAGTCGCGTGGACAACCATGGACCACATCCTGCCGCACAGGTGAGGCTGCAGGTGATCAGTATCTGGTGTGTGAGGATGCTGTCAGCTGGGAGGAGCTGAAGGTGTTCAAGGAGAGGACCTGGAGGGAGGCTTGTGGGAGGACAAAAGCTTGATGTGGAACACTCCTTGGGGACTCCGGTTTTTGGGGGGAGAGTGCTGAGGAAACACTATCACCAGAAGCAGGTGTCATGGTTGCTGAGAGGTGGCAACTGGGTCCACAGCTGGAGCACGCTCCAATGGATATCTTCGATAGCCTCCCTTCTGATCCTCTCTACCTGCATGGGAAACTGTAGTACCTTCCTCCTCTTGCAATATCCAGTCTGTGCCCTCCACTAAGAAAGCTAAGCCTGGTGCTCATGTGACCACATGTGCAAAAGAGAAGTCCCTTGCTTACCACAGAACATATGTGGAGGGGTGCACTGGGAGCTAAGAGGCAACGTATTGATAATTGGCAAAAATTGGCAGGAATAAAGTCAAAAGAAGGTCTGGAACCTCCCACAACATGGATGGAACCCCATACTATAAAATTCTATTTATACAAAATGTTCAGAATGGGCAAATGTAGATAATAGATGAGTATTTCCCAGGGGGTAGAAGGGTATAGGGTCACTTTTTGGGGTAATGAAAATACTAAAAAGTTAGATTATCGTGGAGGTTGCACAATGCTGTAAGCATACTAAAAATATAAAAATGTACACTTAGAGGTGTGAATTGTATGCCATACAAATTACACTTAAATAAAATCATTAAAGAAAATCTACCACGCAATAAGTTTTGTTTGTGTTAACCATATTATGTTGCCCTTAATCCAAAGAATGGAGGGTTGGTAGCAGTATGGAAAAGAATGTTTAATTAGTGTTTGGAATCTTACGTGAACTAGTCTTGGATAATTACAACTGTTTAAATATCTTGATTGTGTCAGTTTTTCATCACTATAACAAAATGCCTGAGGGAATGAAATTAAAGGAAGAAAGGTTTACTTTGGTTCGTGGTTTCAGAGGCTTCAGTCCATGGTTGACTGGGCCCCATTGCTTAAGCCTGTGGCAGGCAGAAATGTCATGGTGGACGGGCTTGGAGGAGGAGATCTGCTCACCTAATGGTGGCCAGGAAGCAGAAAGAACAAGATCAAGGTTCCAGGGGTAAGAGATACCTTTCAAAGACACATCATCAGTGACCTGTTCATCCAGCCAGGGCCTATCTCCTGAAAGCTCATTCAAGTATGAAGCCATTAGATTAACTTATTGGTGAAGTTGGCCTTCTCACGATCCAAACATCCCCCAATGCTACCATCAGCTGAAGACCAAGAACATCTGAGCCTTTTGAGAGGCATTTCCCATCCAAATCATAACAATGATAGCTCAATGTATGGATATACCTCCAATATGAATAAAGTTCAACTGTGCTCCTTTTTTGGCCATTATCTCTTTTTAGTAAGTAAATGTTTATACTTTACAAATCTTTGGATGCAACAGATTAATTTCAATCCAATCAAAAACTTTTCTTTATACATTAATAATACACACAGAAAATAGGGGAGTCTGAAATTTTTTAACTTGATTTGAGAGTGTTCATGAAGGAAAAGGGCTTGGGTAATGGATGGATTGCTACGATCAGGACAACATCCTGTCTTCTACCATCCTCCAATGCTAATTGGGGAGTTTAGTCTCTGTCATATCCAACAAACATACAGTAGAAAAGCTTTAAATCTCCTGGCAACTAGATAGGACCACAGTAGACTGGGAGAAGGGAGATCTATTCCTAATAAAAACTGACCCACAGACATGGCTGTGGTCCAATGCCACATTGCAACAACTCCAAATCCCTCCAGACCACACATGCAGCTGTGTGTGAACTAAATTCTCCATCCGTGTGGCCTGATAACCAGGGAAAGAGGACAGGGACAGATGGACTGAATATCACACCTGCTATAGGTCATTGCATTCTTGTGTTTAATTATCAATATCAAGCATCTGTTTTCCCACACAGTACTTCATCAATTTCATCAGTCATCTCCATTTCGCAGGATTAGCTTGTTAGGGGTAGCCAGGCGGCCTGTAACAATTTGAGGTAATTCTCTTTGGTCTTAATCACTGTAGAGACATGGAGCACTGATTTTGTGAATAAAGAGCAGAGTTTGAATGGGGGTGAGACTCAGAGGTCAAAAAAAATTTCACCTCATATGAATCAAGATGGCAGGAGGCCACTTCCTGTGCAGTATTCCTGAGGGAGGGTGTTGCTGCTACAGTGCCGGGGTGTATCCCAGGTCCAAACTCCATCAGGTCCAGAGATTGTGTCCAGAATCACGGGAGACCCTTTTATTTCTACTCCTTCCTCTGTCTCTGCAGCCACAATAACCACAAAACAACGACAACAACAGCAACCATTCACCAAGAATAGAAGAGAAATGAAGAAATGTGAATCCACCCCATCTATCCGCTTCTTAGTTGAGGAAGACAGGAAGGGCCTTGTCCATGATCTGGGTGATGACACTGGCAGCAGGGGAACATGAACACAGAATTGTTGCCTGGAGTGCCAAGCTTCACACAGAGGGGAAGACAAACTGATCTGAGAAAGCCTTAGGGAAGGCTGGTCTAGTGCCAAGAAGATGATGTGAGACGGCACCTGGGGACCCAGATACGGAGTGAAATGCTTATGATTCAATGGAAGACAAAGACCCCAATGATCTTGCTGGGCTTTACTTCCAGAAGAGAACCACTTGTAGATGAAGGCCATCCCAAGAGAAGACAAGAAGGTAGAAGATGTGTAAGTTAACTGTTATCTTAGCACAGAAGGTGGGTACTCATGAGAAGAGGGGGGGGGCTTTCCTTCTCCCCTTCTTCCTAGGTCTATCCAAACGGACTAAGCACTACTGTCTCAGCACCTCTTCGCCATTCAATAAGCACTTCAGGCGGAGGTAGTACTGGGCACTCCTGAGTTACTGTGACATCTACTCTACAGACATTATTTCACAAGGGCCTTCTGCAGATTAAATTCCTTTACTCAGCTGCATGACTTAGTGTGGAAACTTTACACACTGACCAGGCACTGGAAAAGATATTGTGAAGCAGATGGGCTTCTTGAAAAGACTAATTTTAAATAGAATCAGAAAAATGCAAATATGTCATTTCACTTGACCATAGGAATAGCATCACACTTAACATTTTCAGCCCGACCCATCTGGACTTGATTCTCGTCTTCTGAAATTCTCGGGGAGCTATTTTTGTTGGGCTTGGGGAATTTTCAGTTGAATTGCAAGCAAGATGAGGATCTAGCCCTATTGCCGAAACAGAAAGATAATCCCCATTTTTTTCCAACCACTTTTGGAGAAACATTGATGGAAGAAGAAGAATGTGGGGCATGGCAACATGTTTATGAGACATTTTACTTGCCACCAGCTATCAATTTTGACCTTAAATGAACGATGCGTGAATAAGGCATTCTATTTTCCTCCGGTCGGAAGACACACAATTTTCCTATATTGTTAATTTAGGTGCCATCGAGTCCTTTCTGACTCATAGAGAACCTGATGGTTTTGGGATTGCCTTGGGAGTGGATTGCCACGTCCTTATCCCACTTTTTTTTGTGTGTTATTCCTTACTGCTCTAGTTTGGATACATATCACCCAAAGGCCCACATGACAGAGGTTTGGTTGCCAGCCTGTGGCATAATTGAGAAGTGGTGGGATCTTTAAGAAATGGAGCTTCTTAAGAGGACATTGGGTCCATGGATGCACACCCTTGAAGGAGATATTGAGACTCCAGACACCTCCTTCCTTTCTTTAACTCCCTGGCTGCCATGAGCTTCCTCTGTTACGTGGCCCCACCATTGCCTACTGCCTCACCACAGCTCCAAAAGCAGCAGGCCAACTGACCATGGACCGCAAACTCCAAATCTATGAGCCAACTATGTCCCTTGTTCTGTTAGGTGCTAGAGTCTCCGGTAATCCCCTTCTCCTACTACTTTATTATGGAAAAACAAGGCCATGATCTGCCTGGAGGACCACACTGCATTTCCTTCTCCAATCTTTAAAGTGGTTCAATCTCATTGTAAACTCCTGATTTGGCCCTTCATGACTGCTGTTGAACTTCAGAATTCTCAGCAGATATGGTATAATCTTTGTTAACAGGCTAACTTGTCAGGCATTTGAATGTAGCTATTACGTATGAATATTTGCAAGTCATATACAGCTAATCTTCTTATCTATAGAAAACATCTATTTTGAAGGATTTTTGAGGTCTCTTGTACTGTAAACATGAAGTGTCTAGATTTTTCCCAAATTTTTCTAATTTTTAAAGTTATTCATTTATTTATTTACTTACTTACTTACTTATGAGTCTGGGTTGAACCCAGGGCCTCATGGATGCTTTGCAGGCATATTTTGAGTCTAAGTCATGCAGGTTACCTTTGGCCTTGAACTTATTATGATCCCTCTTCCTCCACCTCCCGAGTTACTGGGATTAGAGGTGTGCACCACCACGGCCAGCTGCTTTCCAAATTTTTCAGTCAATCCCTTCCCCACTTCTATCACCCTGATTATTCGTTTCTGTTCACAGCCCTGCCATTTAATATCTCACTGATTTGCCCAAACTAAATTACTGTTATCAAGTCATATTTTTTCAAATTTCTTAGTCTAGAGTCAATCATTTTTTGATCTTTGTAATTCAAATATAATGCAATGCACAGAACTTGTTGATATATATTCAATGCAGGTTAAAGAAAAATGTTCTGAATTAATACCCAAGGGCTCTTTCTTTCTTTCCTTTTTTATTTCTCTTTATGTTTTCTGAGACAAGGTCTTACTATATAGTCCAGGCTGGCCTCAAAATCACTATCTTCCTGCCTCAGCCTCCAAAGTCCTGGGATTACAGGAATGTGCTGCCATGATTGGCTTAAGAACTATTATAAATGTGTTTGAAGACCACTGAATACTATGCTAAAAATTCATTTCTCCCCTAATCATCAGTTACAAGAAGGGCTTCCTCCCAAATTTTTAACATCAAAAGATACATAAAGACATTGTTTGCTCCATAAACAGTCATTTTCTTTATAAATAGTCTATAAACAGTTCCATAAACAGTCATTTTCTTTATATTTTAAGAAAATATGACTGTAACAGCCTTAAGAAAATTATTTATAGTTTTGAAGTGGGTATAGTTGACCCTCTTATTCAAGACCCCCACTGGATTCCTGAAATTGCAGATAGTATGGAATTCTAAATATACCATATTTTCCCCATATGTACATATACAAATCTAATGCCTTTTCCATCTGAAATAAGCATTTATCACACAATGTGCCTATAACTTTTACAGTTTGAGGTGAGATAGCAAAACTGGCAGAAATTTCTTTTTCTTTCCTCACAAGTTCATGGATAGAATATTTTGTTCTTACTGAAGATCTTAGGAACCTCTCCATACATTATTTTCTTTCCTTATGAAGTTGAAAACTTCTACCTTTTTGCTGTAAAGAAGCATGTAATAGCTACCCTTTGGCATATCCAAATTGCCAGGATAACCACTTTTAAGTGTGGAGACTATTATTAAGTAAAGTAAGGGTTACTTGGACAAAAACATGACAATACTATGAAGACCAATTTGTTAAATGTGAGGCCTACTCAGTGACTAATAGATGGGTAGCATATACAGGGTGGAAACACTTGACAAATGAATGATCCACCTCCCAGGCTGTCCATACTGGGAAGTCATGTAAACTTTCATCATGCTAGTTAGAATGGCATGCGTTTGAAAAGTTATGAATTGATTCTTTCTGTCACTTCTCATTAATACTTTTGGGCTGCATTTGGCTGTGGGTACTAAGAGTGTGGAAAGCAGAATCAACAATCAGGGGGCACTGTAATGATGTGGGAAGCTTGTTCACATTATTCTCCTTTAAAAGTCCTTTGTAGTAGGTTTGCTGAAGTATTTGAGTGCACTTTAATGTTTATGCAAATGACTGCCAGACTCATTAATGTTCGGTTTATTATACAGGTGAAATATTTTAAAAGATAAAATTTTGAGTAGAAAATAATTATCCAAAAATGCCAACCAGAATCACAATAAGATTTTTTGTAAGTGAACCTTGTCTAAAGATTGCCTTTGCCAATAAAAGTGGCCCAAATAGATAACAAATGTTGGAGGAAAAAATTGATCCATCAAGACAATGAGACTGGACTCAGCAGGGATTTGGGTCTAAGTTTAAATTAAATTAATCCTCAGAGTGTGTTGGTGCACACCTATAATCCCAGCGATGTGGGAGGCTGAGGTAGGAGGGACGCAGGTTCGAGGCCAGAGGCAGCCTGTGTAATTCAGTGAGACTCTATCTCACAAAAAAGAAAAAAAAAAAAAAAAGGACTGGTGGGGCAGCTCAGTGGCAGAGCATTTGAAAAATATGTGCCAAGCCCTGAGTTCAACCCCTACATACTGCAGGAAAAAAAAAAGTAATCAAGGTTCAAATGCACGTCGTCATTCAACAAATACCTGTTGGCCAATCTGAGCTTATTTGGGAACGTAGGGATAACCAGCTCATCAGCTATGAAAACAGAATGAAGACGAAGGCCTGTGCAAGGGAACAGAACCAATGGAGCTGAATCACCCAAACTAGCACACACTGAGCTAAAAGCTTCACGAAGCTGATGTCTTCCTATCCTGCAGCATGATAAATCACTGGTCAATTCAAGTGGAATCTCTTAGGTGCAGGTGTTGCTTAAAGCTTCTCGTCTGGACTTCAGATCTACTGAAAGATTTTCTCTTCTAATTCCCCAGTTACCCTAGAGCACAGGGTGGTGACTGGAAGTGTGGTCTATAGACCAGCAGCAGGAACACCACAGGGCTAAGAAAAAGAAATGCAAACTCTGAGCCCCAATTCCATCCTTTGGATCAGACACTGTGCACGTGGGGACCAGGAATCTGTGTTTCACAGGCCCTCCGTGCACACTGAAGATCTAGAACCAAGGGAATATCTAATGACCGTTTCATGACCATTGCACAGGAGAGGATTTGGAATTTAAGAGATGTTAGATGAACTGGGTATGGTGGTGCATGCCTGTAATCCCAGTACTAGGGAGGCTGAGGCAGGAGGATTGGGAATTTGAGCCAGGTGTGGGCTACACAGAGACATCTTGTTTCAAAAATCCAGAAGAAAAGGATGTTAAGTAATATCCTCAAAGATGAACAATCAGAAGCACATGTAGATGGGTCATGAAGCCTGGTTCTATGCATTCCCGAGGGGTGCTCTCTGTTGATGATGCCACACACTGAAACAGGAAGAACACAAGGCCTGATTAAGAAAATTCCTGCTGGTACGCATGGGGCTATTATTTTAATAATTTGATTGAAGACAGCCATTCTGAAGATCAGTGATAAATTCAACTAGAACAAAGTAGATCAGAAGAATAAAATATGGTGCTAAGTAGGCTATATTTTATATCAGAATGCAATCTCTTCATTCTGGTAAGTGTGCTAGCTAATTTCTTATTATACTACTTTATCTTTATAACACATACTTATCATCTGTGCTTAGTTATGACTCAAATAAAGCAGGATTTACATTAATTTTATGTCAGTTTTATATGAGTCCTGTATACTCTAACTGTAATAAAATGAGATGTTCATAATTATATTAAATTTGAGAGATGAGTCAGTCAGCATTTAAAAGTACCCTTGAGATAGTATTTTTCTCAACAGTATAGTAAATAAGATTTTAATATTATTGAATCTCAAGAGTCCATACCGGATTAATTATATTCCTTGTTCCAAAAAGAATTGTCTTTTCTTGGCCCTTGCATGTCTTTCTTTTGCATTATTTACTTGCATAAACATTTTACTAATATAAGGAACATCTTGTTATTGCAATCATGCATTATTTTAGTTAAGGTTAAGATGCAGTGAGGAAGTAGAAAAGGGGAGAGAAAAGAAGCAAATACTATGGAAACCACAGGGAGAAAGGAAGTCAAAGTAAAAAATGAATATGAGTGCGGATGAACAGAAATATGAACACACATTCCATAAACTTCAAACAGTGGCAAAAAAGAGAAGAAAGTGGAAAAAGAAAGAACCTTCTAGAGATCTGAACTGTCAAAAGGCACCTGTTCGTGTGCCTACCCCATCTCTCAGGAATACCAGCAAATATGCCTTGATGAAAGTCTGGGAAATTCAACCAACTTATAGGGGACGGTGTGGCGGGTTAAGTAGATAAATTGGACTTAAAAATCACAGAAAAGCAATTCACAGTGACACATGCTACCTATCCCTGGAATCGAGACAAACATCTCAGCACAGGCACAAAGCAGTTGGCACGACTGTGCCTTTTGGAGTCTGCTGACTCAGGGAAATGCTCTGACACCTGAGCGATGGCCTCGAGGCACAGCATCCCTGTCTGAACAGGTGGATGGCTATACTAAGCACATTTATGAAAACCTCAGAGGAGAGCGTCGTTCCGAAATTCTTTAAAAGGCAAAAATGGCATGCACGTTCCAAAAATAGCCTCCCTCTCCCCCATCCTTCTCCCCATGGAAACACACACAAAGGAATGGATAAAGCCATAAAACACCAAATCAGTCTTTTAAGGAAACTTTGTGATAAGCCACACGTTCAAAATGTATTGAACATCTACTATGGGCTCAGTACTAAGTTGAGTTCTGAAATATGGACAGGATTCCTAGATAAAATACAAGACACCAAATTAAATTTCAGGAACAACAAATATTTTAAAAATACAACTTCATTCAAATATTGTCCAGGGTGTACTCATACTAAAAAATAGTATACTGAAAGCATTTGCCATAGTTTGGATCTTGAATGTCCTCCAAAGGCCCTTGTGGGGAGGGTTTGGTGGCTAGCCTGTGGTACTATGTGGAGCCTTTAAGAGGCGGAGTCTAGAGAAAGGAAGTGAGGTCATTGTGGGCATGTCCTTGAAGAGGATTTGAGGCCTGGTCTCCTTTCCCTCTTTTGCTGTCTGGCAATGAGGGAAGTGGCTTTGTGCCACCGCATGCTACTACCATGATTTGCAGCCTTGCTGCAGATCCAAAGTAAAGGGGGACCATTTGTTGTTAGCAACCCGATGTACAACAAAACATTACCTGACACCGTGCCATGTCCAGCATGATGTCAGTGCTTCTCTGCTATTCATAGGGTTTTCAATGGCTGATTGTCTCAGGAGTGGGCTGCCAGGTCCTTCTCCCATTTTTGCATTGCTGGGGATGGAACCCAGGACCCCAGGGAGCTCAGAACAGCACTCTACCAACTGAGCTAAACCTAGAACTTTCCAAACAGTGAGGCCAAGTAGGCTTTTTCTCTACAGATGTGGATTATTTCAAGTACTTTCTTATAGTGATGGAAAGCTGGCAGTCCATCACGGTTTAACTGAAATCCAAATTTGACTGAGTATTGTACTTTTATTTACAACATGTGGTCCTGCTCGATTTGGAACAAGAAGTAGATGTAGTATCTGCCTTCCTAGACTTAATCATCCTTATAGACAAACTAGGAACATTAAAAAATTGTATGATTTTTATTTAAGTAGAAGAAAGGTGAAATTTAAAAAAGAAGGAAGCAGTTGATGTGTGGGGCCATTGAATAGGGACCCATAACCATGTTGTGGGGTTCAGGACGGACTTCCTCTTATCTTTCCACATTTACTTATTAAAACAGCATGTTGTTGTTGTTAGGTGCCATCGAGTCAGTATCCCACTCATAGCGACCCGCATAGGGTTTTCAATAGATGACTGTTTTGGGATTGCTTTGGGAGTGGATTGCCAGGCCCTTCTCCCATTTTTTTGTGGTGCTGGGAATTGAACTTGGGGCCTCAGAGACTGCAATGCAGTGCTCTACCAACTGAGCTAAATCCTAGCCCTAAAACAGTATGTTGTTAGGTGCCATGGAGTCAGTATCTGACTCATAGCGACCCTCATAGGGTTTTCAATGGCTGTTTTGGGATTGCCTTGGGAGTGGATTGCCAGGCCCTTCTCCCATTTTTTTGTGGTGCTGGGAATTGAACTCAGGACCTCAGAGACTGCAGCGCAGAGCTCTACCACTGAGCTAAATCCCAGCCCAAAACAGTATAGGACCACATAGTATTACACCAGAATTGCTCTTACGGAAATCACACCAGGGATCCCTGACACACAGGTGTGTTACCTGGAAGGGGCTTTTTCTGCATACAAGTTATGAACGCACAGCGCCTCAGGCAGGATAAAGCATATTGACTCTCCTGTATGTGTAACCACCCCAGATCTGCCTGGGGGCCTGTTTTACCATGTATATTGGATTCAGTGAGCATGGCATTTCTAGGAAGGCCAAGGTGAATGCTTTTGCACATAGATATAGAAAGTACCATAAGCCGCCAGTCATTCTGCTCAGCTTGTGCTCAGGCACACACACAAATACACATGTGTGTAGCAACACACTAATAGACATACATGGGCATACAAAAACATATGTGCACACAAATACACATATGTGCACATGCACACCCTCATGTTTCATTCTGCTGTACATAGGGTCACTGTGAGTTGGACCTGACTGAACAGCACCTAACAACAACAAAATAGGTCAAAATGAATAGACTTATTACATGTATAGGGAAATAAAAGTGATCAGAATCTTCTGTCTTCTCAACTTTTTGCAGGCATAGATTACATACATCAATATCCATAAATATCCTTGTACTGTTTTGGTTGTTGAATAAGTGATACAGGAGAAGAACTGATGTTTCTGAATTATGGTGCTGGAGATGAATATTGAATACACCATGGACTGTCAAAACAACCAACAGATCCGTCCTAGAAGAAGTGCAACCAGAGTGCTCCTTGGAAGCAAGAATGGCCAGACTGCATCTTATGTATTTTGGACATGTTGTCAGGAGGGACCAATCCCTAGAGAAGATGTCATGTTTGGGAGAGTGGTGGGTCGATGAAAAAAGGAAGACCCTCAACTAGACTGATTGACACTGTGTCTGCAATAATGAGCTTAAACATAAGATTGTGTGCCTGGCACAGTGTGGAGGCATTTTTTATTCTGCTGTGGGTAGGATCCCTATGAATTGTACCCAACTCTACAGCATCTAACAACAACACCCTCATTTATGTATTTATCTATCATTTATATATTATCTGTCACCTATTAGTCTATCACTTATCCGTCGTCTATGTATCAGCTATCTACCTATCTCAAAGTCAATTACTTCTGTATTAAAAAGGAAAGCCCCACATGAGCTTGTCTTGATGTGAATGAACCATTTCTCTGGCTTTCTGGGAAAATCACATGCAAAGCCCTGGCTTCTGTGCCTGATATAAAGCAGGTTCACCAAAGTAAAAGTTACGGGTCTTTTCTTGGACTCCCCTACAGCAGAAGTCTTTGCACGGTCTTGTACAACCTAAGGATGAAAGCAACAGTGAACATTAGCTGTCCAATTCTCTCTTTAGAAAAACAAAGTCAGACCTAGAAGAAAACCTTTTGAGCAGCTGTGCTTGTAGTGACCAAACACTCAAAGAGTATGCTGGCACGCACAGAGAAAAATTAAAAATAGGAATCGTGACTAATGAGACTGGTAAATATATGCCTTAAGGAATTCAAGCTGGTCCCCTTCCTTCACTTACCCTCTGGGAACTAAACCACCAGGTTTTCCATTATTTGAAATAAAATACGCAGCATGGCTCTGGGCCGCGGGCATGGGCATCTGCCCATAGATACGCGCTACTCTCTACCTGCCGTGCGCGCTCTCTTAGCATGCCTTCCTCCTTCTAACCCTTCAACTACTGGCTTTCTGTATTCGTGAATTCGTTTAAATAGTTCCCTTCTGACTCTCAATAAACTATCAGCATGAGGAGAGCTGAGACACGTTGGGGTTGCCACGGAACACTCAGTACCCAGCCTGCTGCCGGGCAAACAGTAGGCACTGTGTGCACAGCAGCTGGATAATGGATGAATCACTTCCCGTCTTTACTTACTTCTCCATGTGTTACAGAAGAGAATCGAACTACTTAATAAGTCCAAGGTGGGGCGGGTATTGAGACACCCACAAGCCATCTCTCTGCTTAGGATTTGGTCCTGGAAGCAGCTAGAACAGCCCAGGCAGGCCATGACCTGCATCGTGCCCTGGCTTGGTAGAACCAGAGCACCTCTTGGAACCAGCACAGTCCAGTTGATGAAAGAACAAAATCCAAGTCCATGGGCTGAATACACTTTGAGAGCTGTTGATCTTTTCCCAGTGAAGAGAAGCTCTTGACTTTTAATTAATGACCTAGGCAGGGCTTCACAGGGCCAAGTCAGGAACCGGGTTGTGAGTCAGGCCTGCATATTCCTGCCTCGGGCGGGCAGAGTGTGGGGGAAAGGCTGGAGGGGGCGGGAGGATCAGCGAAACACAGGACAATCTGCTCTGCTTGGGGAACGTGTACCAGGGCATAAATGCGAGTAGGTCAACAGGGGAGGTGTGGTGAGTTGGAACGACCTGGGGCAGATGGCTAGCAGCAGGAAGGAAACCTCAGCTTTATCCAGCACGCCACCTGCGCCAGTCAGAACCTTCATCACAAAGCCTTAAAACCGAGAGGAACGCAGGACTTGTAGGAACTGAAGCTACCTTGTGAGAAGCAGTGGCTGTTCGGTGCCTTTCAGTCAGTGTCCTACTCATAGCGACCCTGGGCACAACAGTCGAAACACTTTCACCAGTGCTCCTCTGCTGTTCATAGGGTTTTCAATGGTGGATTGATTTTGGGGAGTGGGTTGTCGGGTCCTTCTCCCAAGCCTGCAGCACCTGGTGCTCCCAGGCGGTCTCCCATCCAAGTACTAAATAGGTCCAACCCTGCTTAGCTTCCAAGATCTGACGGGATCGGATACCGATACGGGATTGGTTGAAAAGAAACCCTAAAAATTAACTGAAGAAGAAGAAGAGGAGGAGATAGAGGAGGAGGAGGCAGGGAGGGAAGGCTCAAGACAATCTGCGAGCATCTGTGAAGTTCCCACAAGGTAAGTTGGCAGAGGGTGGGCACACGGCAGAGACCGCTCACTCCTGGCATTGGGTGCAGGTTCTTAAAATAAAGATGAGGAATCTCATCACGAAATCCACTCGGCAAGATGTTTGCTTATCTGCAGAGTTCCTAACAGTCATGCTGAATTTACAAATACATAAAAAACAAGCTGTTGTTCACAGTCCTAACTTTGGTCAGCAAGGAAAATGCACAGGTTTGAAATTGTGGGTTTTGTGTATTTATTTGCTTCTTAACTGATTCATTCGGTAAATATTTATACATATCACATTCTATATTCCTGATATTGTGAGGTGCTGGAGGAAAGAAAGGAAGAAAGAGAAAGAAAACAGATCATGGAAGGAAGGAAAGGGAGGGAGGGGGAGAGAGGGAGGGAGGGAGGGAGGGAGAGAGAGAGAGAGAGAGAGAGAAAGAGAGAGAGAGAGAAAGGAAGGAGGAAGAGAAAGAAAGAGAGAAAGGATAAAAAGAAGGCAGAGGGGAAAAACACATAGAGTAGCTCTTACTTGTCTATGGGGGAAATGTTCCAACACACCCAATGGTTGCCTGAAACTTTAGATAGTACTGAACCTTATGCTGTTGTTAGGTGCCATTGAGTTGGGTTTGACACACAGCGATCCTATGTACAACAGAATAAGACACTCTCCGACACTGTGCCATGCCTGGCAACTCTTCCCTAGTTGTATCTTGAATGCCTTCCAGTGTGGGGGCTCATTTTCCGGCACTATATTTGACAGTGCTTATCTGCCATTCATAGGGTTTTCAATGGCTGATTGTTTCAGGAGTGGACTGCCAGGTCCTTCACCCTAATCTTAGTCTGGAAGCTCAGCTGATACCCATCCACCATGGGTGGCCCTGCTGATATTGGAGATACTGGTGGCACAGCTTTCAGCATCACAGCACCGCGCAAGCCCCCATAGCATGACAATCTGACAGACACGTGGGGGTAAGTGCACTGGGATGCCATAAATTATTAAATTAGATTTCATGGCTTTAGCCAAACAGATAGA